>JADBJO010000161.1:30000-35000 GCA_016801955.1 Conus betulinus
TTTTGTTTCTGCATTTTTATTCTAAAACCAAATCTGGGTCTGAAGCCTTTTTTGTTTCTGTGGTTAGGGTGCTAGAGTGTCCTCATTTGCGGGTCTCTTCGACACAGTTGATGTGTTAAGTTGGTAGTTAATATCGCCCTGCAGGTGTTATCTATCTTCTTATTTACTCATTTATTTTTGTTGTTTAATATTTCAAAAAGAATCTCTCTCTCTTTCCGTCTCTCTCTCTCTCTCTCTCTCTCTCTCTCTCTCTCTCTCTCTCTCTCTCTAACTCTCTCTCCTCCGCCCGTCGCGCCTCTCTCATGCAGCTCTTTTTCTCCGTTTTTTTTTCTGACACAACATATGTATGTATGTAGGTAGGTATGTGTGAGTGCGTATGTATGTATGTAAGTATGTGTGTATGTATGTGTGTATGTATGTGTATGTATGTATGCATGTATGTATGTCTATAAACACACACTCACACACACACACACACACACACACACACACACACACACACACACACACACACACACACACACAGAGGGAGAGAGAGAGAGAGAGAGAGAGAGAGAGAGAGAGAGAGAGAGAGAGAGAGACTTTGACACTTTGACACTTTAATGTCATTGACTTACAGTCCTAATGACATAGGTGATGCGTCATTTTCATTTTTTTTAACACACAACAAATGATCAGCCTTCTGGTTCAGTAATGTGCAAACGAGCAAACAAAGTTGCTAACATGAAACAAAAAGTATAACGAAAACCCTCTTTCTAAACGAAAGTGACACTTTATGAAAAATGGCCACCCAGGCTATTATAAATGTTTTTACAATATCGAAGTTCAACATACTAAGGTTCGTATCTCTCTCTCGAGAGAGAGAGAGAGAGAGAGAGAGAGAGAGAGATACAGTGTTTAGTGTACACGAACTGTCACAATTTTTTTTTTTAATTCAGATCACCACGCCCGCCTACTCATCCCAACCCTCCCACCTCGTACTCCTTCTAAAACAAGACACCCACCTGCTCATCCATACATGCCTTCCTCCACTACACAAGACCCTCACCCCAGTAACAGGAATGTGTCTTTCGCCTTTGAGTGTTGGCCTTAAAACCAGTCCAGACGGCCTCATTTGTAGTAAGAAAACAAATACTGAAAACGTGAAGAAGAAAACGAATAAAAAAAAATGGAAAGAATGGAAGACAAAAGAATAAAGAGAGAAGGATAAAAGAAACAAAAATGAAAGTCAAAACGAAAATGTCAAAAAGACAGAATGTCGAAAGAAAAAAGAAAAAGAAGAAAAAAGCAACAGTTTCTACTTTAAGTAATTGAGGAAGAAAGTGGATGGATAAATAATATAGATAAAACCGACACAGAGGTATTGGCTCTCATTTTAAATGCCTATTGCTTTGGAGAGAACGGTAAAGGAGTAAAACTCTGGCATCCTGGAAAGAGAAGTAAGAAGACTACAGAGAGATTGTCAATGGTTTTAAGACAACGCAGAAGCCCTTCAGTGCCCCACAGGAAATGAACAACTTTGAATACTAGTTTGTCCCAAGCTGAATTCTTTAATATCCCCTCCCCCCCACCCTCCCCTCTCTCCCTCTCTCTCTCTCTCTCTCTCTCTCTCTCTCTCTCTCTCTCTCTCTGTGGCTCCTTTTCCTTTTTTCTCTTTTTTTCATTCCTCTGTGGTGGTTACCTGTCTTTGTGACCATCTGTTTGTCTGTGTCTGTTCGTCTGTCTGTCTGTCCGTGTGTCTGTCAGTCTGCCTGCCTCTCTTTTTTTCTCTCCCTCTCTCCCCTTCCCTCCCTCCTCCTCCCTCTCTCTCTCTCTCTCTCTCTCTCTCTCTCTCTCTCTCTCTCTCTCTCTCTCTTCTCTCTTTCTCTTAAATACTTTCTCTTAAATACTATTGACAAGGCTTGAACCGTGTTTTAATGGGATAAAAGGTTCTTTAGAAATATCGGAGGCTACAGAGGAACATCGTTCCCTGCGCTTTCAATCATCCCATCCATATTCAGGGTTCAGAAATTGGCATGTCACTATTTTTTTTGTACTTGTCTGAAAATGTGGCTGACAACTTGGGCATGTCTTGCAGACATGCAATAAACACAGCCCAGTTGGAATCCAAACAGGTTCTCAGACTCGCTCGATTCGGTCTCTTTCATTGCCAAAACACAAACTGCCTTTTGAAGTCAGGGTACTTCAGATAGATGCTCAGACGGAAAAGTCGTATAGTTAGGACTAGTTTTCAATAATCAAGAAACTTTCAAACTTAAAACAAGATGTACTTTTTTTTTTTCAAAGCTCATGTGCGTCTGGTTCAGGTCACTCTGACCTGTGTTGTGGTCACGTTTTTAACCGAAGGTCCATCGCGAGTGACGCTGCAGATGAGTATGCAGCCCGAAATCGGAAACACAAATGCGACCACAGTGTGTAGGTAGGTGACAGTAGAGGCTGGGCCAGGTCTCACGTCCTTGCAGGCTTGGGCGTACGATCCTGGACTTGAAGGCGCCTCTCTTCAAAGACTTGTACTCCACTGTGGACAGCAAATCGCCAGGCACTGCAGTCAGTAGCAGGGAGCTCCCAACCTGAGGAACACTACAGCTCCCACGCAGGGCGAACTGTATTTCTTTCATCAGTTGCCAGCTCCGAAGTGGCGTGAGGTCAATACGGACCATATATCCAAACCATCAAAGCTGAGCCTTCTTGATGAATGCCACGATACAGGCTAGTTCGTTCTGTGAAGCAGTTCTGTAGTAGAAACCATGTTCTTCAAGGAGATACCCATGGCCCTGCACAGGCTGTGAAGGTGGAACTGATGGAAAGTTTTTATCACTTTCTCGTAGTGTCCGTACCTCACAGCCATTGAACAGCGTATTTCACGTGCATTGTGTCATCGATACGACCCTCAACACTGGTCAAAGAAAGTCAGGTTATGTAGACCACAGAAATCTTATCAAAGTTGCAAGCCTCTTAAAATCGAAGCTATATTTACACCTTCAAATTCCAAGACTGATATACAAAGCCAAATCAAGGCTTGAAAACTAAACGACCAGTCTAAAACAAAAGTAACCACAATACGAATTGCATGTACACTTAAATCTCCAAAACATATGTCATGGATAGGCCTCTGTACTTGAAATTCCTGTGTGTATCTTGTGATGGCCGTCTTTGGTTCAGTGTGGTAGGTAAGTACATATTTGTGAATGTCAGAAAGGTATCCGAGCAGATAACTAAGAAAAAAAAAAGAAATCCAGTTCTGTGGTTAACATCAGTACAGAGTAGCAAAAACAATCGCATATTCTGGTAAACAAGAATGCCTGGTACTTTGGCTTCCCACTCTCCCCAGTAAAAAAAAAAAAAAAGCGCGTTGGAGGGGTGGTGGTGTTGAAATGGGGTTGGAGAGAGGTAAGGGGGTGGGGATTACAGGCAAGGGAATGGATGCAGAAAAAGGGAGGCGGAAGGAGGGGGGAAGAGAAGTGGATGCTTTGGAGCGGGGGTCAATTCGTCCAAAAGGGATTTATGACGTCGCAGAATTGCTTTGAAGTGTCGACATCACAACCAGCCATCAATGTGCTGGCAAAGAAAACATTGATCGGAAGATGGGGGGTGGGGGGTTCAAATTTGGGAGTGTGAGGGAACGGGGATGATGAGAGAGAGAAGCGAAGAGAGAGATCCACAACACCACACACATAACTGAATGCTGAGAGGGAGGGGGGGGGGAGGGGGGGAGCGGCTGGGAAGAAGGTAGAGGCCGTGGAGGTAGTGGTGGGACTGGGCAGATGAAACTGGTGATCACCACGGTTGAACATCGCCACACAAAAAAAAGGTGGGGATGGGTAGAGAAGATTGGTGACATCTCCCTTCTTCACGGGTAAGAGAACGGAAAGGATTTATCCTTATAAAGAATAAGAACAAAGATTTTCCACACACAAATAAGAACTATTTTGAAATTGAATCGTGATGACTTATGGATGTGGAATTTGGGGCAAACAGGCTCTGCCTCTGAGTAATCATGATCGTCAGTAGGGGGCTTATGTATGTGTAGTGATGCACTGATGCTGTGCATACAGGTAGGCACGGCGCGAGTGCACCTTGTCGGAGAAGTGTTCATTAAGGCTCATATGGGGCGTGCCTCTCAACTTGCAGTTGCTTCATGAGCAGCGTCATGATGTATGTGCCAGTGGCAGACCCGTGCTGGGGCCTCCAGTTCATTGATGACAGTTTCAACATAGCACAGCGATATAACAGCTGGAGACAGTTACGACGGCATTGGTGGTATATTACACCGTTATAGCACCACTACTACTAGACTCAGTGACACTGCAGACTCTCACCAGAGTGACAGCTTTGACTTGGGTGTAGTAGATAGTCCCTTTGAGAGGTGGTAAGAATGTTGGCAAGACTTCTAAGCCAGTATCTGCTCTGACCCGGTTAGGCAGAGTGCGTGTGTACAGAGCACACAGAACATCCCTGGGATGTTTCCTTGTTCTGCTAGGCGATTCGGTGTCATAAGCAACATTCGTTTTGGAGTCATGTTTGTTATTGCTGATTACTGTTCGCTGCCTCATTTAAAGTTTCCTTTCACCACATTCGGGAAAAAAAAAAAATCGGTATGTAGTCTTATACAGACGTACATACACTTTAACAAATCAATTGAAGCTGGTGAAAACCTAAGCCCCCTTGTCCGAATTAACAAAGAAACAAAGTAGAAGTGAACAGAAGCATGTCTTTGACTGCTTTATCCACTGGAAGAGTTGTCACACAACACTTTGTACACAGCAAGCGTTGGAGGTTGAAGTGGTGGTGGAACAGGAAGTATACACCTGGAAATCCTTTCTCTAAGTGGCAGTTCCTGTTCCTTTGGAAATTAGCGGATGTGGTGTGCCTTATATGGACGTGTCTGTACAAATCACTGTTCAGACATCAAGGCTCAGCGCATGGGACCAGGGAGGGGGACAAAAGGGAAACAGTCCAAGAAGGGATTCTTTCTGAAAGCAGGTAATTTTAACACACAA
>JADBJO010000161.1:50000-52500 GCA_016801955.1 Conus betulinus
ACAATCATACACACTATACAGATACCTTGTTGTCTCTTAAACCCTATACTGTCACGCAGTAAACAGGCTTGAAATGCCACGTGCATTTATCCATGAATACGAGTCTAAAACATCTTAGGCGTGTGTGTGTGTGTGTGTGTGTGTGTGTGTGTGTGTGTGTGTGTGTGTGTGTGTGTGTGTGTGTGTGTTAGTGTGTGTGTGTGTGTGTGTGTGTGTGTGTGTGTGTGTGTGTGTGTGTGTGCGTACGTGCGTATGTGCGTGCGCGCGAGCGCGTTGGTGTGTATATGAGTGTGTGTGTGTGTGTGTGTGTGTGTGTGTGTGTGTGTGTGTGTGTGTGTGTGTGTGGTGTGTGTGTTTATCCATGGAACGAGAGGTAACGGATATCCTGAGAGAACCGTGGGAGTGTGAACTGTAGAATCAAACAATATTTTGGGAGAACGAACCAGCAAAGTTTAATTAAACAAAAACGATCGTGTGAGCTAACCAGTCAGAGTTCTGTTTCGGGCTGATGACTTTTTATTTGTCATCTTGAAAAAAGTGAAGCCAGTCTACTGTCAGGTTTTATGGTGGATTTTGCTCATATCAAACAAAACGGGATCAATTGAGAGAAAAAGGCAAGTTACAATGAATTAATAAATAAAGAACGAAGAAGATGAAGATGTACCACAACACTAGCAAGAAAAATATTGTCAAAGACTGATTTAAAAGCCTACACTCTTTGAATTCTTCGGTCCTAATTCGATCGGCAAAGCAAATCCTTATATACAAACCTTTGACAGGAGAGGAAGATTCAGTTTCCCAACTGTAATCTGGATGTCAGTATGTTTGGCAGTCCTGAGCCCTGCGGAGTAGGCATGATGGAATTATGGAGCTAACCATCATCCGATTCACCCATGAGTATTTTCAGATGACATGCCAAATTCCTGCAAGCCTTCGCCTATCTTGCGCTGAAAGGGAATGAAGATAAGTGACTGCTCGTTCATTTTCGTTGTCCTGATTGTTTTGTATCTGGCCTGAAGAAGGCCTACGAGGTTGAAAAACGCGTCGTCGGGTTTGCCTTGTAATTCGTTTGTCCACTTTTTGTTTTTGTTTTTGTTTTGTTTTGTTTTGGAGGTGCGCTAACACTGATCTTTACGACTTGTGTAGATTTCCGCCTGTGGTCGCCTTACTTTGCAACCAGATCTTCCCTTGAAGTTCTTCTGACATATATCTGACATGTATCAGGTGCCCTGCCTCTCCGTTACCCCAACCTTTCATCTCTCACGCCCTGTTCCCCTGCCCTTTGCTCTCTTACCCTCACGCTTCTTGGTTGTGAAAACGCTGCTCCACTGGTTGTGAAACGCTGTTCCATTGGTTGTGAAACGATGCTCCACTGGTTGTGAAACGCTGCTCCATTGGTTGTGAAACGCTGCTCCATTGGTTGTGAAACGCTGCTCCACTGGGTTGTGAAACGATGCTCCACTGGTTGTGAAACGATGCTCCATATTTTTAGCAGAACAGACAAGAGCGAGCGCGAGAAAGGAATGATAGCCTATTCAAAGCGTGGCGGCATGACTTCCTATCCCCATGTAGATCTTCCTTCAGGGTGGGGATGTGCGGAGATGGTAGTTCTTGAATTACCTGACCCCCCCCCCCCTTCCAAACACACCCCACACACACACACACACACACACACACACACACACACACACACACACACACACACACTTACACACTTCCCCCAGGTGTATTCCTGCACGTGACGCACCACCTCATTCTTTCCCACCCCCGTTCCCATTATCATTGAGTATTAAGGATATGATTTAAGCAGGCTTTGTTTGGGGATTAGGGGAGAAGGAAAGGACGGAAAGAGAAGGGGGGGGGGGTGCAGAAGTGGAGGTAAATTTAGCACCTGATTGATGTATCCCCGGGAAGCTGACTGAACCCTGGAAAGGGGCGAATCTAGCACGTGCCAAATTGATTGTCATGTTTCCAGTTGACCTTTCGCCGCTGGTTAGCAGAGTATTGTAAAATAAAAATGGAGATAAATCACGACAAGGGCAAGAACAATGGGATGAGGAAAAAATCTTTTTTTTTTTTTTTTTTTTTTTTTTTTTTTTTTAGTTAAATTATCCGTTGGGTAGAACTAAAAAAGATGTAGTTTCAGTATGCCTCGACGACGAAACCGTTTAAAAACAATGTAAACAAACTTTGGAAAGCGGGACGCAAACCATGTGCCCTTCAACTATAGTTGGGACATCGCATGCTGAAGGCCCGACCCGTGTCAAAAGTATCCTAGCTTCCACATGAATTGTTTGCGAGCGATTTTGACTTGTCTTATTTCAGGGTGTTTATGTGTCAGTGTTTTTCCTTTGTTGTTCTTTCATTGTGCTTCTTCAAAAATACTAGAAAACTTTCCGAATATGACGCTCTATAAATTCCCCCCTCCTCCTCCTCCTTTTAAATTATCTTTCGTTCTGTGGTTAATTGTTATAGGGATTCTATGAGTGCTAAAACATCC
>JADBJO010000161.1:60000-65000 GCA_016801955.1 Conus betulinus
GTATATTTTCTGTAAAAAGCAGAATTATTTTGTTTCATATTGTATCACTGCACATATGCTAACCTGGCGGGTAAGTCAATCCCCCTGCACGCTTCATCCACCCACACTCTGCTCTGTCTGCTATTTCTTTTCTGCGCCCCAGACATTTTCACGACTCAGGACGTCTCGATACCTAGACATCGGTGCCCGTGCAGACAGAAAGCCATGGCCGATTCCACGAACATCCGACCTTATGTTGTAGGCGCATTTCCCCTTCCAATGCAGACCTTTCGTGCACATCAGCAGCTTGAGACCAAGACATCAAAATAACACGATCAGAGTGCTATCCCTCCCTCGCTTTCAAAGCAGATGATTTTCGTTCCCAAATGCACGAGGAGCTGCTTCAAATCGTGAAAGTGTATTTGTGAAGAATTTTCAGTGCATAGGCTTCAATGTGCTGATTTTGAAGCTAGGAGCACTGGCTCATGGAAGGTGGTTTATTGAAGTTGGCCAATGCTGTTGCCTTCTTATATTCACTTACCTAGTGCTATGACTGTAACTTGTAACGATGGTAGGGTGGAATCTAGGATATTTGCAGCCTCTGGGACGCCCATCCTCAAATGTGCCTTATACGATGGTCTTGGACAGGGAATCACAACGAAATACATATCCGTATCGAGCAAGTTTAGTAAAACACAAGGAGGGATTTTTGTTTTTTCAGCGCATACTTACTCTACACAAATGTTATATGCTTGGTGCATGAGATGCAGATAATCCATGCGAGCCTTTATCCTCCAACACCAGCAGTCCCACCCAGCAACAGAAAAGCAATCAACGCACTGTGCTCATTATACAAGGACATAAGTACGGAATGTGACTCTCAGCGACAACTATAATGCCAACACAAATTCAGACAGAAGCAAAATGGGAGGGGACAAAGTAAAAAGAAATAGAAAAGAAAAGAAAACAAGAAAAGAATGAAAGAAAGGAAGAAAAAGAAGGAAGAAAGAATGAATGAAAGAAAGAAGGGAAGAAAGACGGACAGAAAGAAAGAAAAAAAAATGAAAGAAAAAAGAAAGGAAAGAAGAAAGACAGACCGAAAAAAAAACGGAAGAAAGGATGGGAGGAAGGAGCAAAGAAAGAAAGGAGGAAAGAAAGGACGAACGAAGGCAAGAAAGAAAAAAATGAAAGAAAACAAGAAAAGAAAACAAGAAAAGAATATTAAGGCACAAGAGCGATGACTTGCCCTGAGGTGCTCCGGATTACAAGACGTGAATCTCACCCGTTCACTTGAAGAGTGACACACAATATGGAACAACCCTGAGGTGTTCTGATGGAAGAGTTTGTCAGCGCAGAAACTGGAAACGCCATCAGGCATCTGAGTTTCTGATGCTAGTAGAGCAACAGAGCATATATTGAAAGATAGGAAGGCGCAGGGGGAGAAGGAAAGAAGGACGCGAGGTTTGAAAAGAGATGAAAGACAATTGCCTGGGTCAGGGGTCAACAAAACCAGAGATTATCAAATGATAAAAAACGATAATAGTTTTGTTCCCGGGGAGAGAGAGAGAGAGAGAGAGAGAGAGAGAGAGAGAGAGAGAGAGAGAGAGAGAGAGAGAGAGAGAGAGACAGACAGAGAGACAGACAGACAGACAGACAGACAGAGGGAGAGAGACACCAGTATGGTGCAAAAGAGTGAGAGAGAGAGAGAGAGAGAGAGAGAGAGAGAGAGAGAGAGAGAGAGAGAGAGAGAGAGAGAGAGAGAGAGGAGACGTTTACTGTTTATTCGAATGAGTTGTTGCTAATGGAGAGAGAGAGAGAGAGAGAGAGAGAGAGAGAGAGAGAGAAGAGAGAGAGAGAGAGAGAGAGAGAGAAGAGAAGAAGAGAGCCAGAGAGAGAAACAGAGAGACCCAAGACAGACAGACGGACAGACAGGCAGGACAGATTGCATGATAGGAAGGGAGACGGAAGGAGAGGTACAAAAATCGAAAGCAACAGAAATGGTTCACATCTTCTCAGCTCTGCTAAAAAAAAAAAAAAAGGTTTGAATGCTTGAGACTGTAAAGATAACAAGATCCATACAGGTCCTGACCAGCCGATAATAACTTTCCCCATACTAGTCGATCGCAGAAAAGGTCTCTAGTGCTTTTCTACGAGCCGAAATCAGCAACAAACAATGGGACGTCTGCCAATGCTTGGCACAAAGTGATGACCAGTCAATGTGTCATTAACTCAAAACTCTCGACTTCATTCCTATATCGGCATTGTACGTAATAGTGTTCTTTCTTTTGTTTTTTTAGAAAAAAAAAACATTCATATTAACAAATCAGATAAGTTTTTCATAAAGTACTTAAATTGAACTACCTGAACAAAACCAGGAGGTTTGTCATACAAAAATAAAGATTTTTTTAGAGGTCAGATCATGTACCCGGTTTCCTCTAAAATAAAAATGTCTACATTTCTAATGCCATAGACGATATTCCTCTGACGTCCCACATCTTCAGCCTTCATTGGAGAGTTCAAGATAAAGAAAGCGAATTTAACTCCTAGTTCTTCAGCCCATCTGTCAAAAGAAACAAAAACACTATTCATGTTCTTGTTTGTCTCTGCTTTTCAAACACATGCAAACATCATGACATATCAATGTGTAGACACCCAGTCCAGAATAAACAACTGTATTGCCTTTCTCACTTCAGTTTACGTAGGTGGGGATTGTGTTATCCTTACGTCTGAAAATCTCTATGACAACAACTAAGAGGGGAGTCCAATTTTCAACCCTCTGTTCAGGGGGAAGCGAGTTTCTAAAAAATCTTTCAAAAAGAACGAAAAAGAAGGGAAATAAAACAGCAAAACAGCCATGTCAAACTTCTGTGAATGCATTTCACTTTGAACTGACCAGTAGGCGATAATAATCTCAGTCTGGTTATACACAACTATGGTATGTTGTTTTCACAGTTAAAAGAAAACATTTCTGGTTATTTATGGCGCAATCACTGTATCAAAAAAAAATTGTTCCAAGATTAGGATGTTCATTTTCTTCTCAAATAGCACCGCTGTGCTTCAGATTGGACATATAAAAAGATTTAGAAAGACTACGTCCGTGTTATCGTTCTGTTTTCTAGGCTTTACGCTTAACTGTGATTTCACAAAATATCATTTAGCCGACTGGTATGCAGGGGCGGATCAAATCGCCCAGCAGAGTGTAGGAGGTCCACAGGCCTAAAGTTTAAAAACCCATCACAGAAAGACGCCGTGTTCTTAAAAAAATGGTGGCAATAGAATACAGTACAATACAGAAAGTACAGTTCAACACAGTACAGTACAATACAATACAATACAATACAATACAGTACAATACAATACAATACAACATCATGCAATAGTATTTGGTTGTGTTGAGTGGAATATAAAGAAGGAGGAATGAAGGTAGAAAAATATGTTCATCGACTTTCTGATTACAGTCTATTGCAACACAATGTACCACGCTACAAAACAACAATGTCATCCCATCTTCTTCAAATTATATGGAAGACAAGTGTGACAGAGGTACGAAACATGTACAAAACAATGGCAATACCGTGCAATACAATGTAATATAACACTGCACAACACAATATACAATGTCACCCTAATTCAGAAGAATGCGAAAAGAAAGAAGTGACACTGGCAAGAACACTGAGCATTAGATTCACTGAGGGTGATGGTGAGAGCAGTGACATCGCTATATCCCATTACTCGTGGACCTTCGGTTAATGGAAAACCATGTCCTCCCATCATGATTCCCCCCAGTCGATTATTGGTTTCTGTGTTGGTTGTGTTTGGTTAGTTTCGACTTGTGATGTGACGGGCGTGTGCGAGTGCATGATCTGTTTCTCTGCCTCTGTCTGTCTGTCTCTGTCTGTCTGTCTCTCTGTCTCTGTCTCCTCTGTCTCTCTCTCTCTCTCTCTCTCTCTCTCTCTCTCTCTCTCTCTCTCTCTCTCTCTCTCTCTCCTCTCTCCGTATATTTTTGAATTTATGTGTGCTTACACCTTATATTTGTAAGCGCGCGAAATCGAGTGTGTGTGTGTGTGTGTGTGTGTGTGTGTGTGTGTGTGTGTGTGTGTGTGTGTGTGTGTGTGTGTGTGTGTGTGTGTGTGTGTGTGCGTGCACACGCATTGATTACTGTGTACGAGGAACGCAAGTTTTTTTTGCTATTTTGAGAGAGCGACATCCCCTACAAACAGATATATATATATATATATATATAGAGAGAGAGAGAGAGAGAGAGAGAGAGAGAGAGAGAGACAGACAGAGAGACAGACAGACAGACAGACAGAGATAGAGAGACAGAGAAACAGAGAGAGCCACTGGCAGAACAATGATTCTATCCGCTGACATGGGAGAAGAGCGTTCACCAAGAGAGTGGTCAGCCCTGTTGTTTGACAACCCGGATATTGTCCATCCCACCGGCGCTTACTACACCTAGCAATTATACAGAGTAGCTTCTTCTTTTAAAGCGAGGTGACTGAAGGCGGAAACTGTAGCAAAGTGTAAAAAAACGAAAGTGATGAGTTCCACTAGACTATCCATACAAACAGATAACAGGACAAAACACGATGCATTTCGACCTCGAAGGTCTTCTTCGTTTGGCGCCAAATATGAGAAGGTAAGTAGTTGCTCGTTCTTCGTTTTCATTGTCTTTGCTCGTTCTTCGTTTTCATTGTCCTAAATGTTTAATTGTTTTGCCTGCAGAAGACCTAAGAGGTCAAAACGCATCGTGTGTTTTGTTCTGTAATCTGTTTGTCTGGATCGTCTAGCGGCACCAACGACTTTCCTTTTTTACATTAGCTGTGTTGAGATCTCCTGGGGGATGCCATCTCCTCCCAGCTGACGAACAAGAATATGCTGAAGAGGGACAACAAGCGCTGGCGAACGGTTCCTCCTTCATGAAGACACCGACTCTGAAAGTGATAACGGAGAAAATCAAAAAGTCCAGAAAACAGTTAAGGAGATGATGGTAGGGGGGCAAGTGGGAGGCAGAGGGG
>JADBJO010000161.1:70000-75000 GCA_016801955.1 Conus betulinus
GCACATACATCTCTCTCTCTCTCTGTCTCCCTCCCTCCCTCTCTCTCTCTCTCTCTCTCTCTCTCTCTCTCTCTCTCTCTCTCTCTCTCTCTCTCTCTCTCCCTTTGTATTAACGCAGACGCTGTCGGATAAATATTTCAAGTCTCACCAACACCTTAGATTACTGCACAAATCAGGCATCTGGTAAATCTTGTTCTCAATCCCCAACGATCCAAAAACTCGCACTGACTCATTCACACCTTAACCCTGTCCCAGTTCTAGCACCCTGGCGCAGGCAGCGAGTGAACTGCAGCCTTTCATTCTGTCCCTTATCAGCCAGCCGATTCGGAACTAATGGAGCTTCCACTGCTGGGCGGGGTCCCTGGAGAGGCCCCCAGACTCCCTCAGACACAGGGCACGGCAGTCATTATTTGCCGTCTGTTAACACCGTTAGTCTGCCCTCCTGTAAGGTGTCTGTCAGCAAAGATAGAGATTGCAGCTTGGGCCTCTCCATCACACCTTGCTTGTGATAGGGAATGAGACGGCATAAGACCTTTTTTCTGCTGCTGCTGCTTTTGATGATGATGTTGTTGCTGCTGTTTCATCATCTGTTCCGTGTCAATGGCGTGCCTTCCTCGCACATCAAGGTAAAGAAAGACAGCTGAACAGCTTTTGACCATTATTTTTGTCAGGAATAACTGTTTGCACCAATCAGAACTGGGCATATAAATGGAAACCCAACTTATCAACAAAACCAAAGAAACATGCAGGATGTTTATTAAATCTTCCAGGGTTTTTTTTTTCTTTTTTTTATTTACAGCAACCATTGATTTCGATGAAATATTCAACGACACAAATTGGTCTGGGTATGTCTGAAATAGTGCTCCTAAAATAAAATTATATCCGGCATTAAACAATGTGATAATTGTTTCAGGACTGTCCTCGGTGTCACTGTCTATGTAGGAGTCAGAACAGAGGGGTGTTAAGGAAAGGCAGTGTGGAGGACAAGAAATAAATGATAGGAAAAATAAGACAACGTAACAGATGAATAATGTAGAATGATCCACAAATGACTGGTGAAGTCCTCAACCTGTAACGTGAACAAGGCTGACAACAATTGAGATTGATATGGTAAGACGTGTTTGCATGAACGTAAGACAGAAAACAAAAAAAAGGAGGGGGAGGAAGAAGAGGAAAAGGAGGAAAAGAAGAAGAGGAAAAAAAATAACAAAAGTAACAACAACAACACAACACCTGCATTCACAACAACAACGACGACATCAAACCACAAACAAGAAGAAGAGAGAAAGAAAGAAAGAAAGAAAAGGAGGAGGAGGACGAGGAGGAGGAAATAGTAGCAGCTGCAGCAGCTGAAGTAGAAAAAAAAAAAAAGAAAAGAACAAGTGGCAGAAGAGAAAAGAAGGAAAGAAAGAAACCCCACACACAGCACCTCGAAAGAACTGCTGGAAGAATAACGAGCTAGCAAACATTAATAAATCTTCTAAAACCAAAAAAGAGCAGACATTTGTTGTAGTCATAACAAAAGGGAAAAATGGGATAAAATGAGAGAGAGAGAGAGAGAGACAGACAGAGACAGTGACAGACAGACAGACAGACAGACAGAGACAGACAGAGACAGAGACAGCGAGAGAGAGACAGAGACAGAGAGACAGAGAGAGAGAAGGTATCAACAGCACATAGGTGACAAGGAAAGGTAGTAAAGCCAAGTGGAATATAGGGCAGAGAGATAGAAACCGTCAGCTGTCGTTGACCCAGACACCGTATCACTCTATAATAGCACATCACTACGGCTACTACAGCACAGTCAAAACATATTCCCCAAACGTGAGTTCTTTACCGTTGATTCCAAACTAATTGCAGATACTGCCAGCTGCTTGCACTTTCGGTACTCTGTCGCTCATTCCCATCTCACTTATACGAACTTTCCATTTCTCCGTACCTGTCGCTTACGGACTTCCCACACACACTGTCGTTTATTCCAACACTTCGTTGTTTTTATTTTTTTTCAACTTTCCGTGTACCGTTGATTTTAGTGACTACAAATTGTCGTATATTTCCATTTATCATACACTATCATTTCCAGGATGTCACCAGTTCATGTTCATTGTCATCATAATCATAATCTTTACCACCCTAAACTTTTGTATAGTCTGTGAATGTAACGCTCTGTATTCTAAAGAATTGTTTTGAATATAGGAGCTTATTTGTCATAATTTCTCCTTTGTCATAATTTCTATGACTGCGTAACTGTTGTTATAGTCTGTGAATGTAAAAACTCTAAATAATTGTTTTGGATATAGCAGCCCATTATTTCTCCTTTATCATCATTTCTGTGACTACTGTTTTCACAGTTATCATCGTTGCTATCATCACGATTATGATCAAAATCATGATCATCAATATCATCATCATCATCATCATCATCATCATCATCATCATCATCATCATCATCATCAGCAGCAGCAGCAGCAGCAGCAGCAGCAGCAGCAGCAGCAGCATCGTCGTCGTCGTCGTCGTTGTCAACATCATCTTCATCATTTTTATCATTCCTATATTTGTTGTTGTAGTGTAGTTGTAGTTGTTGTTGTTGTTGTTGTTGTTGTTGTTCTTCTTCTTCTTCTTCTTCTTCTTCTTCTTCTTCTTCTTCTCATCATCATGATTTTCATCATTATCATTCTTCTGATATACATAAGCGATATCAGCCTGTCTTGAGCTTCCGTGAAAATGGACACACAAATACATGAACAAGTCATCAAACTAGACCAGAACAACACGTTCCTTCTCAGTTCTTCGCCATGTCTTAGGATCATGACAGAAACGTTGCTGTGCTCTCTCTCTCTCTCTCTCTCTCTCTCTCTCTCTCTCTCTCTCTCTCTCTCTCTCTCTCTCTCTCTCTCTCTCCCATTTCCAAGAAGTGTTTAATTCTGACAATGGTTTGGATTACGGAATAGATCGTGATAATGTTGATTTGGATGTGAACGTTGGGGAAGAGTGGTTTGATATTCCAAATTTAGATACTTCCATACTAGATATAGAAATTACTGGTACAGAAGTAGCAGATGCATTCAAAGCTTTAAAAAATAGGGAAAGCTGCTGGACCTGATGAGTTCAGTGCTGAATTCTATAAATACGGTTCACCAAAATTTGTTTTGTTTATGACAAAGCTATTTAATAACTTATATAATGCTGGTACGTTTCCACGTAGCTGGTCTGAATCGCTTATACAACCTTTACATAAAAGAGGGGATACCAATTCGCCAGATAACTATAGAGGCATTTCGCTCCTGAATATTAGCAGTAAACTATACACTTATATTCTTAACAAACGATTAACAAGTTGGGTAGAAGAAAATAAGCTTCTAATGAATCACAAGCAGGATTCAGAAAAAATTATAGTGCGGTAGACCACATTTTACTTTATTGTCGTTAGTACAAAAACAGTTATCTAGTGGTAAAAAATTGTATGCTGCATTCATTGATTTTAAAAAGGCGTTTGACCTTATAGATAGGAAACAACTGTGGCTAATATTGCGCAAAAATGGTATTCATGGAAAAATGATTAAAGCGATTAGAAGCATGTACAGCGTTGTGACAGCTAGAGTCCGCACTAGGCAGGGTAATACAGAAACATTCTCATGTCCCCGTGGGTTAAAGCAGGGAGATAACTGTAGCCCTCTTTTATTTTCTTTATTCATAAATGAACTTGCAAACGACATTATGCAACATGGCAAACATGGTATACCTCTAACACCTGATCTTATTCAAATTTTAATCCTACTTTTCGCCGATGATGTTGTTCTTCTCTCTCACTCGGTACTTGGTCTTCAACGTCAACTGGATATTCTGAACTACTCAGCCAATAGACTTAAACTAAATGTAAATTTTGAGAAATCTAAAATAATTGTATTTAGAAATGGGGGCTACATTTCATCAAAGGAAAAGTGGTCTTATGATGGTAAACGACTTGAGGTTGTAAATGAATATAAGTATTTAGCAGTAATTTTTTTCAACAGGTTTAACCTTCTCATACTCATTAAAAGATATGGCAATGAAAGCTAAGAAAAGCATCTTCGGAATTCTAAGATTCTTATGGTCTCTAGGAGAAAATAACTCTAAGCTCTTCTTCAAAATGTTAGACTGTCAATGTCAGACGTTGGATATCCATGCATGCACGCACATACACACACGAACCTGACGTCTTTCCTCCGCACACAACTGCATCCACTCCATACACATAAGGCGCAAACAAAGCATTTTGATTCATCCCCTCCTTAATCTTTTAAAATCCCATGGGGGTTCTTTACTTTGGCATCAATCAAAGCTTATATATATTTCATATTCTGTCTTTCAGCTGGTGCAACCAATCAGCACGCTTTTTTAAAGTTAATGTTGCAGGTTTACTCACTGCAAGTGTCCACACACACTCTCTCTGTGGTGTCCGGAACTGGCTTCCTCTGTACGGGGATCCCATACTGCCCACTACTTATCACATCTACTGGTCGGCGACACTTTTGCCCAACCTGGATCTTCCCGCGGATCGGAGCTTGGCCCGGGGAACGCGCGCAGTCCCCGGCCATCCACCTTAGTGCCCGATCACCAGTCTCTTCTTTCCTCTACCGCACGGGGAGTCGGCCCAGCTATAACAAACCGGATAAACACGAGTTCAAAACACTGCCAGCCAGTTAGCAGTCATATTACACTTAACATTTTTGAACTCTTCAATTTTTCAAACATAGTTTCGGTTCCAACAATAAACCGTTGAAAACAAAATGGAGAATCATCTAGATTCTCACAATATAAAATTAGATACTTACGGCTTGAGTACCGGTCATTCAACTACAATTCACATACTTCTGTATGTGTTAGGCCTCTGCCTTTATCATTGGGCACAGTCAGCCTCTTCTTTATCTAAATCGTCTGTTCCATTCTCAGAGTGCGCACCGATACAGGCCAACGCCTGTTTATATTCAAATCGCGTGAACAGTGTTAAAAATTTTCAC
>JADBJO010000161.1:77500-80000 GCA_016801955.1 Conus betulinus
AGATCGTCTTCAAAACTTTTTTTTTAATCTGTTCTTTTTGATCAACAGTGTGAGATCAAATCATCAAAAACCATTAAGAGAGAGAGAGAGAGAGAGAGAGAGAGAGAGAGAGAGAGAGAGAGAGAGAGAGAGAGAGAGAGAGAGAACACGCCCAAATGCCATATACTACTGTCTGAGTCTGAAAGCATTCATCTCAAAGGTGCAAGGAACTGACGAAAATGGTAAAAGCGTGATGTGAATTGAAAAATATTGTGCAATCTGAATATGGTGACCCTGAACTTGCGTCCAGTGCGTTATCAAGCGTGACTGATAAACGGTGTCTCTTTACTACATTTATTTTCCTATTCCCATGACAGTAGCTCGTGAAGATGGCACGTGGATTCCAGAATATTTACAATCTCTAAGATATCCACCCTGCAATGTACCCTTTCGATAAACTTGGGCGTGCTACAGCTAGATGCATGCGTGTAACAGGTACGCCTGGTGAAATACGAGGAAAGGTTCCTGTTTTGTAGTCTATATGTTGTCTTGTTATTGACATAGTCGTGCGCCCATTGGATGAGATTCACAGGATTTTGCCCAAATTCTTAAACTCCAAAAAAATTCTAATCAGCAACAGAAAAGCGGTCAATGTTTTGGTGCTCATTGTACAAGGATATTGTTGGAATGTGTTAATCAGCGGAGTGGGGGGAGGGGGGGGGGGGGGCGTAATCATTTCAAGATAAGTAGAGGCGGGATAGGTGAGACAGAGTAAAAAGAAAAGTAAGGGGAAAAACACAGGCGCTCTATACGAGGAAAGCAATAATGTCCTGTAGTGTCTCGTTCCTACAGCACGTAAATCTTACCATTTACTGGGAGAGCAAGACATCATGCCGATCAACACTGGGGTATTTGGATGGGAGAGTTTATCAAAGGCGTGAAATGACATCATCACGTATCCTCGTTCGGACGCTTGGGATAAAACCGGGTCCTTTCTAGAAAAGTAAGGAAAAGAGGGAGGGAGGGAGGGATATAAAGACGATTGCCTATTCATGGGTCAAGAATGCGAGCATGCGTGGATGGGGATATGGAGGGGGCGGGGGCGTTGCGCATGTGTTCATGCGTGCAGGGGAGGAGTAAGCAGTAGGGGAGGATATAGAGACAGAATGCAATTGTTGGATTACAAACGCTTAGAGTCCTCACATGGAGCTACAACTGTTTCCACAAAATGTTGACTGCACGAAGGAAGCCGTTCGTTCCCTTACAACAGAGCATCTTCCATCTCCAAACGGTTGGAGTGATAAATGACCAATGATTCATCTGTCAGTATCAGACGTAGAAGAATTTTCTCCTTTAATAATCAGAATAAGTAAATGTAAAAAACAAGGATTCGAGTAAGTTTGTCGTATGCAAAATACATAAATTAAATTACCTCAGTTAGAACAGGGTCTGGCCAGACAACAATAGATCATATTTTTAATTGGCCAGGTCTCTTTGTGTATTTACTTTTCAAACTGTCGCTTTTCATGTAAATGCCACGTCTCAAATTTCTTTTAACGTTCCAAATCATCGAGGTTACTCTGGAAGGCTTCTGAAAGAAAACACATATACTGAACTTCTATTTCTTCATTCCATCGTTCAGAAAAAGCAGGAGAAACTATTCCATATCAATCCTAAAGATCATTGCATGCCACGATTTATATTGCTGGAGATTGTGTTATCCCTGACACCTGAAGAATTCTGTCATTACACAGTTAAGCAGGGAACATCAAGTTCAACCCTGTGTTCTAGGAAAACGTGATCTTCAAAACCATATTCAACAGGTCCTGTCAAAATCAGAGGTCTGTAAGAGTACCATACCTTGAACTGACCAATGGGTGACAGTCAACACGGGCAATACATAGCTAAGGTCTGAAAGAAAGTAATGGTTTTGTGTCAAAAGAAGGGCGTTCTAGTTGCTTTATCATTTCCTTCCTAAAGTTCTCAGTCATCATTATACGCCAAGAGGCGCATTCAAAGAAGCAGCCAGTTACCTGTGCATTATCTTGCTGTCCTTGGCCGTGGCGGCTGTCTGTGATTCTACAAACTAGTGTTATGGTTTTCGCAAAGCTCTGTGTTCGTGGGTTTCTGCAGTGCTAAAGTGCTGTTGGTGCACATGATGAAAATGATGTATGATATAAATGTCCTATATCATTACTATTATCGCTAATCCTGTTGAAAACGGAGCACTGCGTGGAAATTAGCACCAGATAAATTACCCAGCCTGCTCCTCTTCTCTTGCAGGAGTAAAACCTTGCAAGAATCACTGAATTATTCAAAGAACAACACAGACATCATGTTTCTAGCTGATAAACGGGGCAGCAAACGGCGGCATACTTTCCCATCGCTAATCAGTGCCAGCGCTCGAAGAGGTGAGATCTGAGGGGGGGGGGGGGGGGGGGGGGGGGGGGGGGGGGGGGGGGGACGGGACTATCCCGTAGACCATTTTTTGTACTCTGCTACATACAATGCTGCCGCAACG
>JADBJO010000161.1:85000-90000 GCA_016801955.1 Conus betulinus
AGCAGGAGGAGGAGGAAGAGGAGAGAGAGGAGGGTGAAAAAAGGAAAGGCGGTAAAAAAGAAAAAAAGAAAGAAGAAGAAGAAGAAGAATGAGTACAAGAAAAACAAAGGAAGGAAACGAAGGAAAGATCCAACCAAAAGATTCACGTCACACCATGAAAGAATGTCTGAATGAATACCGATTCAACAAACAAATAAAGTAGTTCAAGACCTGACACTTACTTATAGCAGAGAGAGAGAGAGAGAGAGAGAGAGAGAGAGAGAGAGAGAGAGAGAGAGAGAGAGAGAGAGAGAGAGAGAGAGAATCGTGCACGGAAATAACAGGAGAGAAATGGTAAAGCCGAGAAGAATATAGGGCAGCGATAAACCGTCAGCTGCCGTTGACCCAGACATCATCGCTCCTTGTGTAAGAGCACATCACACAACGATTGCAGCACAAACAAATATCATGATCCACAGCCTTCCTCTTACCCTTGATTCCGACTTCTCCTGCCCTGCCGCGTATAATGACATCTGCACTGCCGCGTATAATGACATCTGCACTGCCGCGTATAATGACATCTGCACTGCCGCGTATTCTGACTTCTGCACTTCTGTGTATTCTGACTTCTGTGCTGCCGCGTATTCTGACTTCTGCACTGCTGTGTATTCTGACTTCTGCACTGCTGTGTATTCTGACTTCTGCACTGCTGTGTATTCTGACTTCTTCTGTGCTGCCGCGTATTCTGACTTTTGTGCTGCCGCGTATTCTGACTTCTGCACTGCTGTGTATTCTGACTTTTGTGCTGCCGCGTATTCTGACTTCTGTGCTGCCATGTATTCTGACTTCTGCACTGCCGCGTATTCTGACTTCTGACCTGACATTATTTTTTTTCTCATGTGATTCGTCCTGCCTATCGATCGTATTCTGACTTCTGCACTGCTGCGTATTCTGACTTCTGTGCTGCTGCGTATTCTGACTTCTGCACTGCTGTGTATTCTGACCTTTGTGCTGCCATGTATTCTGACTTCTGCACTGCTGTGTATTCTGACTTCTGTGCTGCCGCGTATTCTGACTTTTGTGCTGCTGCCGCGTATTCTGACTTCTGCACTGCTGTGTATTCTGACTTTTGTGCTGCCACGTATTCCGACTTCTGACCTGACATTATTTTTCTCATGTGATTCGTCCTGCCTATCGATCAAAATCAGTGCTGCATACAAAGACACACAGAACCCATTTCCATGTAGCTCACACATATATATATATACAAGTGACTTCATAACTCATGGAAGGCATATTGTTACCAGACCCTGAAGAATAATGATAAGATGTCCCTCAGACTCGATATTACATACCTTGATCTCAGACAATGTTTCTATTAATGTTCGTTCAGGTGTCGTTGTGTGTGTGGTGTGTGTGTGTGTGTGTGTGTGTGTGTGTGTGTGTGTGTGTGTGTGTGTGTGTGTGTGTGTGTGTGTTGTGTGTGTGTGTGTTTTTCTGTGTGTTCTGTGTGTGTGTCTGTCTGTCTGTGTGTTTCTGTCTGTCTGTCTCTCTCTCTCTCTCTCTCTCTCTCTCTCTCTCTCTCTCTCTCTCTCGATCACAGCTGTTCATCAGCAAGCTACTTAGCTTAAGAGGCAGGAAAGTTTACAGCTCGCCCACAGCTGCAGAGGCAAGCCGTGAATGCAGGTCAGGGAAAGGGGTGTTTTCTGCAGGCTGCTCCCCACCAGCCAGCTAACCGTGCTGTACTCGGCGAACTGAATGTCATCTGTGTAAAGCCGGTCTGGCAACAATGTGTTCGGCATTGCTGAGTGGCCATTACAAGTGGGGGCAGCTAGTTTGATAATTAGTGGCTGTCGTGAAAAATGTAATATATCTGTGCTCTTGAGATGACTGAATAGGCTAGTTTCCGACAATTCTTTTAATACCAAACTCGACTAGGTTTATTTTCCTGTAGATAATGTAGATACGGCATGAAAGCTTGTACACAAGTGGTCAGGCAATATTCAAACAATGACAACACGAACACAATTGTGCAAAAATGACGTCATCACTTTCTAGGAAGTTATTTTTCCCCTAGTTAACTAGTACACAAGTTTGATACATGCCTCTGCTTGGACTACAACACAGAAATGTTGGATCAGAAATGTGTAAGCCAGCAGCTAGGTTAGTGGATGCAGCAACAGTAACAGCAGGAGTAGGTCATACATACACATGTGAGACAACTCATACTAATGTAATAGCAGACTGACACAACAATATCGAAAATTTACGATCGAGAACAATTTGAGAATGCAAAACCAAATCGCATCTCTCTCTCTCTCTCTCTCTCTCTCTCTCTCTCTCTCTCTCTCTCTCTCTCTCTCTCTCTCTCTCTCTCTCTCTCTCTCTCTCTCATTTACAAACAGTGTGATGTATACTTAAACTCCCTGCTGCTATGTTCACTTAAAATAAAACAAACAAACGAGTCAATCAAACCAATCAAGTACCTTTATCCATGCGGCTTTTTTTTTTGAGAGACTCGTGGTGATTTTTGCTACACAGTAACAGTCTATTTGTCTTATGCTAGGATCCCCATTTCTTTCCAGACACCACTTCACCCACACAGCCTGTACTCACAGGCATTGAGTCATCTTAACGAGAGGTCACAGGAGTTCTGTCGACTCTCACCTCAAGGTAGACTGGAAACTGAAGCCAGCTGTTGTCTATTATCTGAGGGATGAGACAAAGAAAGGGGGTGGGTGAAGAGCAAGTGGGGGTCGCAAAGGGAAAGGAAGAGGCAGAACCTTGGCCCCAGTCATAATAGATCTTTCTCCACATATAGAAGCACCGAAATATATCTCGTCCTGTCATGCTTTGCCTTCATCATCTTTTGTGTTCATTTTCAACAATGGTTGTGGAGTTCTTTGTGTGTTCTTGGCCCAGGACTAGCCTGACTGTGTGTGTGTGTGTGTGTGTGTGTGTGTGTGTGTGTGTGTGTGTGTGTGTGAGTGTGTGTATATATATATATATGTGTGTGTGTGTGTGTGTGTGTGTGTGTGTGTGTGTGTGTGTGTGTGTGTGTGTGTAGGGAAGCCAAAAAGAGAGGCATGAGAGTAGTAATGGCCTTGGGGCAGAACAGAAAACAAGACAGCCAAAGCAAAAAAAAAAAAAGCAAAAAAAAAACAAAAAAAAAAACAATAGCAAAAACGAATTAAGGAGGATCTACTAAAAGATAACACATTAATTGATTACAAAAGTTCTTACTTACTAGGGCACATTTCATCTATTCACAACAGTATTATAATAATGATGATGATGATGATGATCATCATGATCATCATCATCATCATCCTCATCGTCACCATCATCATCATATCATCATCATATCATCATCATCATCATCATCATCATCATCATCATCATCATCATCATCATAGTAATAACCATCATGATAGTAAGAATAAGAATAAGAATAATGATGATGATGATGATGATGATGATGATGATGATGATGATGATGATGATGATGATGATGATGATAATAGTAATATACAGAGAATGAGAAAGGTAATGTTGTTAATAATAATGATGATAACAAAAACAATAACAAGAACAACAATCATGGTGATAATAATAATAATGACAGTAATGATAATAATGATAAATACAACAACAACAACAAGAAGACGAAGAACAACAACAACAATTACAACAACAACACTAACAACAAAAAACAACCATGATGATGATTATGACAACAATAAGAGAATGCTATACATGAACATGATGATGATGATGATGATAACGATGATGATGATGATGATGATGATGATGATGATGATGATGATGATATATTGAATGCATTTGCATCTATCTTTATCTATAATTAAAATAATACTAGTAGTGATAATGATAACAATGATGATAATAAATAATGATAATAATTATTATCATTACAAGACAAAAACAACAATAGTAATAATGATAACACCACCACCACCGCTCATCATTATCATCATCATCATCATCATGAAGATTTTATTCGATGGGTTCTTCAGCCATCTTTTGATTCTTTGAAAAGAATCTTCATTACACAGTTCTCACCATGTTTTTCAAAAGGTATTATAAGGTGGTGTAATACAGTCGCTTATATATTTACACAGGAAACCATAAACTCCGTGCTTTATGACCTAATAGACCTAATAACTAGTGCTTTCAAATATAGGGACTCAAAACAACTGGCATAACGCAAAGTTATGCGTGCCCAACAAAACATCATCAAGATCATCTCGAATAAAAGGTATGTATTTTTATTGAAGATGAAAGGTAAGTGTGAGAGGGGTGTGGCAGACCTGGAATAGAGGAGGGTGGAGGGTTCGAAGAGGGGCCAAGGTGAAGGTAAAACACTGACCCCAGTGCTGGAGGAGTTTCTCTCAGTCATCCACAGGTAAGGAAGCTGCCATGGCATCGTTCTCATGTTTCAGGAGTGGACAATGCCTCATAGCCACAGATGGTTCTACTCAGGCTAACCCAGAACCAGGAGAAAATGAGAGTTATGAGAGACTGACAGACAGACAGGCAGTTAGACAGGCAGACAGACAGACAGTCAGACAGGCAACCAGCTAGCCAGCCACCCAGACAGAGAGGCAGTCAAACGGAGAGACAAACAAAGAGACATGCAGATAGACAGCCATATTGTTGTTGTTCATTTTAGCCTAAAATGAAAGAGCTATTTTGTAGAGAAAAAAAAACCTACAGAAACTGATTTTACGATGTGGTTGGCTAGGCTCTACTAAGCAACAACAAAAATAATCCAGCCTCTTTTCAATCGGTCAACAGCTCTTGATTTTCATATCAGTACAGTTGCTTTGTTATACAGCAGACAAATATCTCCTAAGTGTAACTCTTACGAGAGTTAGTTCTTGAAAAATCAAGCATATACTTAGGAAAAAAATAACTCCTTTGGAACTTATTTTGGACACATCAAAGTTTTAAGTATTATTACTTGAATTGGAGTTATTACTCAAACCTAAAGTTTCTGT
>JADBJO010000161.1:95000-102500 GCA_016801955.1 Conus betulinus
TGTGTGTGTGTGTGTGTGTGTGTGTGTGTGTGTGTGTGTGTGTGTGTGTGTGTGTGTGTGTGTGTGTGTGATCTTTCATGCCATCTCATGCCAATCATCCCAGCTTCCTCATACACAAACCACACCTGGTCAGTCCTGTCACAGTTCCCTCCATCAGCATTACTCAGGAAGCGATCAATACAGAGTCCTGATGAAGCAGACCTCTTGGAGACACTGCACTGATGCTGGGTCAGTTCAGTAACTTTCAGTGACACCTGTCTGACTCAAAGGACACAACGTAATAAACTCCTTGCTGATGACATTGACAGCTTTGTCGTGGAGTCTGCGTGAGAGAGTATCTCCCTTCATACAGCGCCGCCACGCCCATCTAATAACAGCCATGGAAGCATTTGAGCTTCATGTATCCTAATGTTTTTGTTCGAGAGAAAAACAGTCATACATCTTCATAAAACAGTAATTATCAGGAGAAAGGTTTTAATATCCCTGAAGAAAATAGTGATGATAGGCAATTTTCTCAGAATTGCAGGTATCACCGCTGTTGTCTTGAAGGACTGCATCTGGCTTTTTTTTTTTCAGGAAAACAGTGAAGTTGCTATGCTCCCATAGACCCTCCTCTTCATTTTTCCGACACGATGACAAACTAACTACGGACGTGGACATAAATAGAAAAGCAAACCCGATGTCACCACGAGAGCAAGGCATGAAGGGCAGAAGAACTTAAGACCTTTTATATCATGGACATTAGGGAAAATGAAAGATGACATACTGACAAGTTCCACTTTGGTCAAAGGTAACATAATTGGTTCGTACTATACACTTGCTTACATACTATATTCCAGCCTGCGATATACCAAAACCCGCAGTGCGGGTCGGAAACATTGAGCAACACTCTCAACCATGGACCATTAAGTGATAAAACGTTTTGTGCGTGTCCAGTCTTCCCAGTTGTGCCTATAGTACTCTCAACAACCCAGCATAGAAGCCAGCTTGGGCCAATAATATCTCACAAATAAATGCCTGTGATGAACTTCGAATTGACGATGTCTCAACCTGCGAGCCAGGACCCTGAGCACTGCATTGTAAACCTATGTCTTGTGTACGACATGCAATCAGTGTACTTAGAGAATCGATGGCAGAAAGCAGGCTACCCATGACTAAACTCTGTAGTCAAAATGTACACAGAATGAAATACAGATTTGGTGGCGCTGTATAATGGCCACATGTTCTCTCCACAAACAGCAGCCAGAACCTCACACCAAGAAATCTGTTTTAGACAATGAAGTAATGCTGTTAGGTACAACCAAAACTAAGAATATTTACTACTTTGGTCAGTGATTGGTTTGCTTAGGTTGTTTGTTTGCTCTTAAATGAACACAACAGCACAGATTTTCAAGTAGACCGTATACTGTGTGTAAATCAAAAAAGAAAAGAAACGAAAAAGACAGAGCAGCTCTTAGTAATTATTGCTATACAGTAACAGCCTATCTGCCTTCTCTAAGGATTTCTCATTTCTTTCAAGACACGACTTCATCCATCCAACCTGCAGTCAAGGGTTCACAACGTGTGAGTCATCTAGCCTCAAGGTAGAATGGAAACTGAAGCCAGCTGTGGTCTGGCATCTGAGGAATGAGGCAAAGAAAGGGGAAGGGGGAAGAGCGAGTGGGGGTCGGAAAAGGAAAGGAAGAGGTAAGACCTTGGCCCCGGTCATAACAGACCTTTCTCCACCCACAGAAATGACAAAAATGTCTCGTCCTGCCATCCTTCCTCTCCGGTATTGTTCGTTGATTTTCAACAGGTGTGTGTGTGTGTGTGTGTGTGTGTGTGTGTGTGTGTGTGTGTGTGTGTGTGTGTGTGTGTGTGTATGGGTGTGTGTGTCTGTGTGTGTGTGTGTGTGTGTGTGTGTGTGTGTGTGTGTGTGTGTGTGTGTCCCTGATCCTAACACTGGAAAGGAAAGCTGAGGGATAGGACGGGCCTGGATGTGGGTGTGTAGCGGAGCCAAAGTGAGAAGCATCAGTTGCACAATTGCTTACTCACTAGAACACTTTCACTCAGTTTACAGCGATACAGTGATGCTGATACTATGAGGAGGAGGAGCAGGAGGAGGAGGAGGAGGAGGAGGAGGAGATGAATGGATGGATGGATGGATGATGATGATGATGATGATGATGATGATGATGTGATGATGATGATGATGATGATGAAGATGATGACGATGATGATGATGATGATGATGATGATGATGATGATGATGATGATGATGATGATGATGATCATCATCATCATCATCATCATCATCATCATCATCATCATCATCATCATTATAATGAATGTATTGGACAGATTCTTCACTAATCGTTTTTAAAATAGTAATACAAACAACAACAACAACAATTATAATCATAATCATAATCAAATAATAACAATAATCATAATGACTTTCAAAGATGGGATTTTAACCCGTCTTTTCATTTTTTGGTACAACCAGCAGTTAAGAGCCTTTATTGAACAATATCCTCCCGGGTTTTCTTAAGGCCATTAGGATGTTTCATACAGTTACTAATAAGTTTACAGAGGAAACCATAAACTCAGGGCTTTATAACCCAACAACTAGTGCTTTAGATTACAGGGATAGGAAGCTGTGGGCCCAACCCAAACATGCGCACCCGTCAAAACATCATTAAAACCATCTTCAATGAAAGCCGCACGGTTTGTCGAGATGAAGGGGTAAAGGTGGGGGATGGGGGAGGGGCGGCGGGCAGCGTGGAAGAAGGAATGGGGTAGAAGAGGGGGGGGGGGGGGGGGGGCCCAAGGAGAAGGTAAGTCATTGACCCCAGTGCTGAAGAAGCATCTCAGTCAGCTACAGGTAAGGAAGCTGGAAACGTTCTGCTCTCATGTTCAGGCATCGGAAAATGCCACGAAGCCACAGATGGTTCTACTCAGGTTGGCCAAGAATCAAGAGACAATGAGAGTCATGGGGGAGAGAGACAGAGAATGGGGGGAGGGGGGGGGGGAGCGGGCGGAGAGAGTAAGGTAAGGTAATGTTGCTTATAGTCCAACCGACGCAAAGGGCTATATCAGGGCTGTCACCACGTTACAATCAACTCACAAGTCATCAGTAAAACACCATTCGCGCATCTCTTTGAATACACCTTCTAAAAACGCACCAGAAGCTTCGTTAAAAATCTTTCAGGGAGAGAGAGAGAGAGAGAGAGAGAGAGAGAGAGAGGGAGAGAGAGAGAGAGAGAGAGAGAGAGAGAGAGTGAGTGTGTGTGTGTGTGTGTGTGTGTGTGTGTGTGTGTGTGTGTGTGTGTGTGTGTGTGTGTGTGTGTGTGTGTGTGTGTGTGTGTGTGTGTGTGTGTGTGTGTGTGTGTGTGTGATATGATATTTTGCTCGCCCCTGGAATGTCTAATCTATCATCACACCTCAGTCCTATGGGACTTTTCAGTGCCACCTTCATGAGACCAGTGATGAACAACTTTCCTGTTCCAGCAACCTTCTTTCAACTCCTAGCACGGATCAGCAATTGTATCTCTCCCCTCTGTTTACAGACTACAGGCTGACATCGGGGATAGGTTTGTGTAACTTTAGGAAAGCGATATTAGATGAAAGGCCGGAGTTTTCTAGGTGTGTATGAAGGTGTGAAGGAACTGGGAAGCCAGGGAAGGAGAGAAAGGTCGATGAAGGATTAGGAGATGATGACAGGGCTGTAATTGCTTCAGTTTTTTGACAGGCAAGCATAAATACCAGACATGAATTTCTACTAAATCTGTTTCTGGAGTTTGAGTAGAAATGTTTGAATAAGACACTCTGACGCAGAAGGGATTTATGAAAAGCGTGTTTCTGATGTTGAAGACGATGTTTCAGAAGTCGACTTCTAATGTTGAAGAAGATGTTTACAAAGTGTGCTTTTGATGTCGAAGTACCTTTTTAGATAGTAGGCTTTTGGCGCTGTTTTCAAATTGAAATTCATGAGATGGATGTATATCAGGCGCGTGTGCTAACTAGACTGGAATGTCACATATTGCCTGAAAAATGTAAGGATTACGTGGGAAAGAGGAGAGCTGATATTTTCCATCGTCTATTTTAATGAGGCGATGTGTGTCATGCATTAACCCAACGTTTTTAACCAGAAGGAAATAAAACAGAAAATAACCAAACTAAGCACGCGTGTTACACGCACGCGTACTCGAGCCCTCATGCTCGTGCGCTCTTACACACGCACGCACGCACACACACACACACACACACACACACACACACACACACACACACACACACACACACACACACACACACACACACACACACTCACACACACATACACACACACACATACACACACACGCGCGCGCGCGCGCGCGCGCGCGGAGAGAGAGACAGAGACAGAGACAGAGACAGAGAGAGAGACAGAGAGAGGGAGAGAGAGAGAGAGACGCGCAGACAGACAGACAGACCGATGATAGACAGTCACACAGACAGGCAGACAGAAACAAAGACAAAAGTGTCTCTGTCTATCTGTTTGTCTATCTGCTTGTGTGTTTGTCTGTCTGTCTATCTTTCTGCCTGCGTACATACATGCGCGCGCATACATAGGTGTGTGTGTGTGTCCACGTTCCTGTGGCATTTTCAAATTATATGTGTGTATGAAAGTGCGCACGCGCGGGCATATGCAAATTAGATCATGCTTGATAGCTTGAACACACGAGCTAGTCATGGATTTCAACCTGTTCTCCAATTAGTGACGAAAATACCTAAAGAAAAAAAAGCATAAAAAGAAAAGAAAAAAAAAAAAACTTTCAAATGTCATCGAGTGTCAGTTCGACAAGGCTGTAAAGCTTCCAGAGAGTTAAAACCATGAACTTACTGCTTACCTGGGCTGTAATGACATTAGCAGACAGTTTCAGAATTCATCAGAAGACTTGTGTGTTGAAACATGGGGAAAATGTAAAACCGAGAAGGCGGGGTGGGGTTAGATGAAATTGTTTATGTAGCAACAGTGCGTCACGTGCTCATGAGTTTGCCATATGGCTGTTTCGTTGTTTCTTGTTGTTTAGTGTGAGAGTAATTACACACACACACACACACACACACACACACACACACACACACACACACACACACACACACACAACACACACACACACACACACACACACACACACATACACGCACGCACGCACGCACGCACGCACGCACGCACGCACACACACACACGCGCGCGCGCGCGCATGGAGAGAGACAGATTATGGGTATGTGGGGCGCGTCTGTGTGCGTACACATACATACATACACACACATATACAGAGAGAGAGAGAGAGAGAGAGAGAGAGAGAGAGAGAGAGAGAGAGAGAGAGAGAGAGAGAGTTTTACAACTATACCTCTCCTTCTGCTATTTTTCAAACCTCTCCTGACCCGAATCGGGTGTCCTTTTTATTGGTGGACAGACAGATATCAAAAAAGGTTCAGGAAGAGATTGAAGTTCCCTTTGCCTATCAGACACAGGGGCAGCGAACTGTCACAGTTTCGCCGTGTCTATGGCACGCCATCATGGAAGACGTGGGCCATCCCCTTCCTTCCGCCACCTTGAACCTTCTCTGAATTGAATCAGGTACCCATTTAGTGCATGGTGGACAGAAATGCTTTTTAAAGCCAAAAAAATCTTACAGCACGTGTGGTTTGAGCTCATAATCGTCGTCTGCTCGGCGGTCGAGCACTCTGACCATTTGACGACAGACCCCCAAATAAACAGTGAGGATTCTCAAGTATCCGACATCACGAGAGGTTCAAACTCACGACCATCAGCATACTATACAACATACACAGAGAACTGTGGGGTAGATGAAGGGGAGGAAGAGTGTGTGTGAGCGTTCAACTGCATTAAAGACACACAAGAGATCGAACAAAAACGTTTCGGCTTCGTTCCGTTTATCCTCAACTAAAACGTCCTAAAACAAACAAGACAAATGATTGTCTTCAAGGGCTAGACATGAAATATGATTTCTTTTTGGAGGGGGAGATGGGGGAGCTGAGTGGGTGATGAGAGGGCTTTATTGATGGCGTTCTTTTCGTTTATCCCGGTACACCATGAACAAAAACTTTCCTCCGGCTAGTAAATTATTGATCGCGGGATTTTCTTACCCTCTCGCCATGGAATTCAGAATTCTACTTTTTCCATCAGTTGTATGCAGAACTTACAGCATCTTTGCCCCATCGCCCAAAAGATAGATAAACATACCAAACATGACGCACAAGAACGTTTCTTTCATAATCGTAACACAAAACAGACATACATGTTCAAAACATTTTTTTCCACCCGAGTTTTGTGACCACCACTTCGGTTTCGGATTAGTATTTCCTTCATCTGTCCGTGTGCCTCGGACGGTGGTCTGTGAGGACCTGGTGTACAGTCTGCTCGCCTTGTCTGCTCACCTTGCCCGCACTTTGTCTTCAGTGTCAGACTTTTCCGCATGGTCGTGTACTCGTCGGTGTCTTGCATGCAGATAGCACTTTTTTGTTTTGTTTGTTTGTTTGTGTTCTGTCCCTTTTTTCTGTTCCACTCCAGTGGCACAACTCCACGCTACTTATTTTGGCTCCCCGTCCACAGTCATACCTCGGCTTGTTCCGTCATACCTCGGCTTGTTCCGTCATACCTCGGCTTGTTCCGTCATAGCCCGGGCACTGGCAATCTACGGGGGAGAGCCGGTGTCAAGTCATCACGAGGCAACCCAGAGGAGGAGACACCGCACTGCTCTTGAGTCATTTCGGTGTGTTCGGTGTTGCCTGCTCCGACCCGACATAAGTAGGACACCGTCTGTTCAGCTCTCTATTGACGATAATGATTGCTTCGTCATGGAGCGGGCGTGACTCAGCCCCCCCCCCCCCCCCCCCCCCCCCCCCCCCCCCTCACCCCATACCGGAACGTGCCACCACATCCGTCCAGTGACAGTCCCCCGTGAAGTCGCTGATCTTCAAAGGCATAGACGGGGAGAGGAAATCTCATCTGCGGTCTTCATATGAGCAAATCATAGTGTCATTCTGACCTGACAGTGCGTGACAGAGCTGTAGCTGTACGCTTAGTTTTTATGTCTCCCAGCAGCACATTGTCATCGGGTGACTGCTGACCAACGCTGGCCATTGTCTTAAGCTCTGATTCATTGTGCTCAAGGCTGGGTCAGGTGGCTTAGCAGTCTTTCCAAGAATATGGTCCACCCCTACGTTGCCTCTAAGCCAACCAATGTGTGAGAAGTAGACATGCAGAATATGAATCCATTTGCAACTGTATGTGGTTGGCAAAGAACACTTGACGTATAATAATATTGATATAACTATAAAGTTTAAGCGAAGTTTCAAATGATTAAACAAACAAAAAATTCATATGAAGAGCACCAAAACCTGGCAACAGCAAAACGATAATCACACTGTTTGATGGGAACTAATGATGGCAATCATTAGCGGCTACATGCCCCCATATATCTACAATAATTTCAATATATACAAACA
>JADBJO010000161.1:127500-130000 GCA_016801955.1 Conus betulinus
CCTTGTATTTATTGTTACAAGCTTCTCTCTCTCTCTCTCTCTCTCTCTCTCTCTCTCTCTCTCTCTCTCTCTCTCTCTCTCTCCCAAAAAGTGAGAGGAAAGAGACAGAGTGAGAGAGAAGGGGAGGAGGGATATGACAAGGGGAAAAGAGAAAACTGAGAAGCAGTAAAGATAAAGATAAAACTTTAAGAGTTTTGGAAGGACTGTTTTCTTTATCAGGCCGGCATCTGGTGTTAACAAAAAAAAACCAATTCAAAAATGAAATAAAAATCAGACAGACAGCCATTCGAAGAATCCGGCAGACGCACATACGAATACAGAACGAGAAAGATTGGGGGAGTGGAGGAGAAGAAGGAAGAGGTAGAATGGGAGAAGGAGGAGGAAGAGTAAGGGGAGAAGGAGGAACGGAGAGGGATGAGGGAGAAGGAAGGGGACGACTACTACGAGGGAGAGAAGGAGGAGGAGGAAGACGGAAGAGGAGATGGAAATTAAAGCAAAGATAAAAGACAAACGAATGAGAAAATGAATAGCTGATGAGGAAAAGACAGGAATAAGAGGAGATAAAGACATTAAGACGAATAACGACAAACGAGAAATGTAGACAGACTCAAAAGTCATTCAAAGCTCAAAATAGACATGTATATACAGAACAATAGTGTATATAAGTTAGTAAGCGTGTGTCGGAGAGAGAGAGAGAGAGAGAGAGAGAGAGAGAGAGAGAGAGAGAGAGTCGGCAAGGATTGAGATTCAGGCAGAGCGTATTCTTACAATATAATAACGGCAAACTTGATCCTGTCCGCCGGAGGTTGGTGATAGGATTCTGCGTGTGTGTGCACGTAGTGATAGGATTCTACGTGTGTGTGTGTGTGTGTGTGTGTGTGTGTGTGTGTGTGTGTGTGTGTGTGTGTGTGTGTGTGTGTGTGTGTGTGTGCGTGCACGATGTTATGTGTGTCACACATGGAACGTCATTTTTTTGTTTTTAAGTTGCTTTCAAGAAAAGTATTCGATACGTAAATAAGAGACTTATCTTTATAATACATCGTATTCAGTAGAAACTAAATTCATTTAAAATAGGAAAAAAAATAGAGATACTTAGAAAATAAAAAGAAAATCCAAAGACAGTGAGATATAGAAGAATGAAAGGTAGTCATAGAGAGAAGAGGGGAGGAAGGGGGAGAGAATACTCGTTGAAAGACGGAATGTGGTCTCAATGTCACCCTACTTTATTTATGTTAGTGTGATCTGTTGTGTTAAACCTGAATCAAACGGTTGAAATACAAACTCTGTTTGCCAAGATTATCACAAATTTTCTACTGAACATAAGCTTGGAAAAAAGGTTACCTTTACAAATTGACATTTGTCTACGAAGTGGTACATTTTTACGGAATTTTAGAACAGAACGAAGACGTTTCGCATGTTCCTTGTGCATGGGAAGTAATCATTGTGTCCGAATCAACTGTTACCTCCCCTGGCATAATTGTTCCCCCTCCATTCATGAACAGGCTCACTGAGTGGATTCTGCATGCTTTCGAGCTGGGTGGAGAGTTGCGTTCTGCCGAGTGTCATTCTAGGTCTGTTTTCCTTCGTCTGTTCCCTGGAGAAATCAGCAGCCCGTGGCTTTGAGCACTAGAGGTGATTATCTGTCCCTGATGTCCACTGGCTTACTGGGAAAGCCTTCACCAGGGCACACACACACGCGCGCGCGCGCGCGCGCACGCATGCACGCACGCACGCACGCACACACTCGCGCGCGTGTGGACGTGCGCGCGCATGCACACATATTTGGATTTGTAGAGGTTTATTGTGGCAGACAGACAATCAGTACTCTTTCACATTCCTACCAAGCGATATACAGCTTTCAGTCCTATGTAAGACGCTTTTGAGATATTTGTGAACATCCATTAAAAAAAAAATAGGTTGTGGAAATTATGCCTCTGGCTTGTTTCTCATGTGTTTATTTTTTCAAAGAGCGTGAATGTAAGAGTGGTTCAATGCTCAAGTGCCATGTGATAGGTTTTTTTTTTTCTGTGTCTCTGTCTCTAACTCTTTTCCCGCTCTAATTGTCCCACCCCACCCCACTCTCTCTCTCTCTCTCTCTCTCTCTCTCTCTCTCTCTCTCTCTCTCTCTCTCTCTCTCTCTCTCTCCAAAAATGTAGGCATGTGTGTGTGTGTGTGTGTGTGTGTGTGTGTGTGTGTGTGTGTGTGTGTGTGTGTGTGTGTGTGTGTGTGTGTGTAAATAGGGAAGAGGCTATAGAAGAAAAGTTGGGGAACACGCAAAGAAGGCCTAAGTGTCATGTATGCATTCCTGCGTTTATATGACATGCATGTACATTTGGGTCTTCCTGTTATGTGTTGATTTGTGCGCATGTATAATGTTTATCTGTCTTTTTGACCTATATCCCAAGGTATGTGTTTTTGAAGGATGTTCATCCGTCTTTTTGAACTATGTCCAGGTCCTCTCGTTTACAACCCAGCCCGACATGCAGACCACACATGGTCT
>JADBJO010000161.1:135000-140000 GCA_016801955.1 Conus betulinus
TCCATCAGTTTCAAATCTTGTGCAGTGTGATCTCGAAACTGGTGGTGTGGTGCACATGAACCAGTCCTCACGCAGTGACCCCGCTGATGAAACTGACACTGGAATTGAAACTCTGTTGTGTGTGTGTGTGTGTGTGTGTGTGTGTGTGTGTGTGTGTGTGTGTGTGTGTGTGTGTGTGTGTGTGTGTGTGTGTGTGCGTGTGCGCGCGCGTGTGCGTGTGTGTGCACGCGCGCGTGCGCGCGTGTGTGTGTGTGTAAATATCATGCGTAAATGCAGTTACACATGTTCCAGCGTATTTTCTAATTGTTTGCACGTCAACGTTAAAAGCAGCTAAACAGTATCAAATTCATAACAAACGATTCCTTCTTACAGATACGCTGTGACCTGAATCGGCGACACAGTCCTGAAGCTGCCAGTTGCACGTGCAAGTTGCCTGGACTGCTCTGACTGCTGGTGTCTGGGGAGACAGCGGGGACTCGGGAGGAGAGTTCCTCAGTCGAACATAACCCGGTTACTGTACAATCACTGTTGGCCGCATTGCGGTAATACGGTTGAAAAGCAGGAAGCGGATTAGTAATGGGTGGATGCGCCTCCTCAAAAATGTTGAGTCCCAGAGAGCAGCTACACACGTCGGCAATGGTAGACCACACAGTCATGCGTTTTCCGCCCACATGCCAGCAAGCAGAGAGAGAGAGAGAGAGAGAGAGAGAGAGAGAGAGAGAGAGAGAGAGAGAGAGAGAGAGAGAGAGAGAGAGAGAGAGGGGGGGGGGGGAGAGGGAGAATGTGTTTGTACTCTATGTGACAGTAACACTAAAACAGATCATCTTACAGTGAACATGCTGGAGTAAGGTCATTTAGTTGTAGACCTGTGACATGTATGTCCCATTCGTCTTTCAAATTGCTGACATTTCTGAAGTGTTCAGTGGTGCACTAAATGACGAAAACGATCGAGAAAGAACCTGGGCGGGTTGCAAAATGAATTCACCAAAGACCGAAAGAGATTTTTTTTGCTAGGTAATAAAATACATAAAATATACTACAAATGAAGAAAAAAGGAAAGGAAACACTAACCTAAAAAAAATCCTGGTTTATTCATTACGAAACAGACAGAGAGCGCGGGTCGACCGGACAATGGGAGATGAATAATAAACGTTTAAGTGCCACTGAAAACAGACTATTTTCCGTCTGGTCATGGGTCCACAGTGGAGAAGATAAGTATCTCGCCTCGCTTTTCCTCGATTTGCCTTTGTCGGAGTCCTGTTCACCGTGCGCCACGAGAGAATTTTTTTCAGTTGTGTGGGCTGCCCTCTCACTTAACCACCTATGCCAGCTTGCAGGCTGCTGTTCAGTGGAGCTGATCCATTCGCCTGCATGTGCCCTTTACCTCTGTGCAAACCACCTTGTGTGTGCTTAACTTAACAATTTGATGTTATCAGCAACTACGTTGTAGCAAACCGGCCAGCCGGCCTTTGAACAGGAGGAAGACAGAAAGTAAAGGAGATAAAACTGGAAATGCTGAATGCTTTCTCTCTGCACAGTGGAACTGTAACTAGCAAATCTCCTTTTCTGCCTTCATCTGTAGCATGGCTTTCTGAAAGCTGACGTGGCTGTTTTTCTTTAAGGCTAAGGTCACAGGCTCTGGAGAACAGAAAACAAATGCACACATGGAAGCAAAGTCCCTGTACTACCTTCGCTTTTTTATCCACTTCAAACTAGCGGGCATGGCTAGATCAATGGATTAAGTATATTTGTCTTGATCCAAGCGTCTTGTGCTCATTTCCAACTCAACAAACCCAGCTTATAGCAGCTTTGCTCCTAGGAGGCAATATGTCTGCAGTGTCAATCCATCCTATATTCTTCATATGAGCTTTAGACGGAGGAATGTCGATTTACACACACACAGTAAAGAAGCCAAACGAACACAAAACCAGCACACAGAAACGTGCTGGGAAGGATACCACACAAAAATAACAGACAGGCTTCATGTTTGAAAGGGAAATAAGAAGAATTGAAGAAAAGCACAGATAGGAACGAAAAAAGAAAGGCCAGGAAAAAAACGAAAAAAAAAAAAGACAGATACTTTCTGTTAAGAAAGGGTGAATCAGAAGTTACCGACCGCATTACAGTGAATTACAGGGTCTGTAATGGAGGGAGGTGGGAGAGGGAGAGGGAGGATAGCCTGGTGTAGACAGGAGTATATCTGTTTTAACGGAAGGGACGAGAGGGTGAGGGTGAGGTTCTGGACCAGGGACAGACTGCTGTCTAAAGAACTGACAGGCTGGTGGAGATTTAAGAGACCTTTGCATGCTGCCACATGCTGAAATGCTCAAACAGGATGGTCAGACGGGGACCATGCTGACGGTTGTTTGGTTGGCTGGTTGGTGGGTTGGCTTTTTTTTTTTTTTCGTTTTCTTTTTCTTGCTGTTGTTTGTTTGTTTGCCTTTTTGCTAGCAGCTCTCATGAGTTCCCGTCTGGTGTCATATCTAGACACGAAGATAGAACATGAGAAAGGAAAAATGGACGAAGGTAATGGAAGAAAGAAGGGAAAAAAGAAAAAAAAGAAAGAAGAAAAAAAAGAAAGAAGAAAAAAAGGAAAACCCTTTATGACTGGATCTAATTTAAGATATTCAGTCACATTAGAATAAAAATTACAACACCCTTTACATCAGGTTTTAGTCTACACAGAGCGTTTTTTCCTTTTTCCATGGAGGAGAATTCTAGACCAGAGGCACACAGCTGTTGAAAACTAAAAGCTCAGTTGACATTTAAGAGAGTTTTGTTTGCTGTCTGATTCTGGAACAGAGCAGTCGGACAGGGTCCAGGTGGGCATTTACTCTGACGGGTACCTCTGAAGACTTGAGTTTCTGAATGACGGCTTCTGTTCGTATCTGATAGTCACCGGACAGATCGGACTCTTCTGGGTATGGGATATTCTTCCTAGTAGTAGCTGGCTTTTTTGAGGTGCCGGCTATGGATATGTGACGGCATATGAGCGCTTATCACAGACGCATCTGTCATTGCCTTATTCCGTCACCCCTGCTTCTGATCTTGATTAGCTTGAGGGAGTCCTGGTTGGCGTAGAATATAAAACGCCATCGTCATGATTGAAGAGACAGCGGTTTAGTTACTGCGTGATGCATCTAGATCACATGAGAATTTCTCTCCAGAGCGAACGTCTACACAGAATCCTGTGGATGAGTCTTAAACCATGTTTTCATGTGTTACCACATGCGTTTAGAAATTCAGCAATGAAATAAACAATAAACAGACAGATAAATAAGCTATAGTATACTACTGGATGTGTGGTATTGAATGTGTATGCAATGTTGTCCTGTTTGGAAAGCAAAAAAAGAAAAGAAAAGAAAGAAAGAAATGGAAATCGAATCGAAGAAGAAAGAAAGAAAAAAAAAATTCTTCTCAGGAAAGTCTGTAAAGAGTCACTCAATCAAATGAGAATAAACTGCAAACTCTGTTAGCTCAGGGACTGGTCTACACGGAACCATTTCTCTAACAGAGGAGTTTCCTGGACAGGCGAAAGACTACTGCTCTCTGAACTGATTAGAAGGCGGAGACTTGCTGTCACATCCGAAGACAGGGTAGTGACACGGGGACTCGGTGGGTGTTTTTCTTTGGCGAGTAGCATGGCGGGTTTGGCAGTGATGAGGCTGGTTCTCTCTGAAACAGTGAGCAGAAGCCAGTAAGGACGAATGCGCAGCTGGCATACAGCTACCTGTTCTGCCCCGTTTTCTCACTTTCACATTTCATTCATTCCTAGCTAGGGTGCTAGGCTTTTCCAACACATGTTGTCTTCGTCAATTGTCCTGAGTTCAGTACCCTTTTAATGCACGAAGTTAGAGAAGATTTGCTCATTGGAATCAGTAGTTTATGTAACTGACAGTCCGGCTCATCAGATTTAAAGCTGAGTCTGTGCAGATGAATACATGCGTTTAAAATAGGAATGAATAATAAATCATCTCGCGAAAAACGAAAAAGTATATAAATGAATGGTAAATCCATCAATAGATGAGAGAGAGAGAGAGAGAGAGAGACAGACAGAGAGACAGACAGAGAGACAGAGAGACAGACAGAAACAAGCAAACAAATAAATGGATAAATGAATGAATAAAACTTGCACACAGAAGGGTAAGCTCATCGTGAGCTGATGTCATGGATGATATAAGAATAACTAAAGATAGTGTGCATGCCGGTGCTGTGTTAAGAAAATTTAAAATGAAAGAAAGAAAATCGAAGGAAAAAAAAATAGAAAAAGCACAAACGAAAAGGAAAGAGTAACCCTGAAAAGAAGAAGGAAACTTTAGTTTCAGAGGCCAATTCAACCACATGAAGATAAGTTAAAGTCTGTAACATAGGGGAGAGAGAGCTGAAGGAAAATGAGCGGGGAACTGACCTCCATGGAACCGTTTGTGTTTCAACGGAGGAAGTTTCTGAACCAATGTAAGACCGCTGTCTGAGAATTTTACAGGCTGGCGGAGATTTAAGAGAGCTTTGCATGATATCACATCCTGAGATGGGGCAGTCAATCGGAGACCAAGTGGATTTTTCTCTAGCGAGTAACTCTTATGTTCTGAGTTTCTTAGTTTGATGAGTTTCTTTCGTATCTGCCTCAAAGTGGGTTTTTTTTTTTTTTTTTTTTTTTTTTTTTTGGATTTAGCGTATAGCTTTCTGGTGGCTGCTGGAATGGTTCTATGGAGCAGACTTTCTGGAATAGTGACAGCAGGTGCTCGCGTGACACAAGTGTACCTGCCACTGCCTTACTTCACCGCCTCTGCTTTTTTATCCGCTACTGATTAGCTGGACAGGAGGAGGGGGGAAGGGGGAAGCATGGGAACGTAGGAATCTGGAGGCTGGTTGGACTAGCGAATGAAATCGTGTAGTCTTGATGCAATGGTCATGTGTTCATTCTCCACTTCAGACAGACTGATTTGGGGAAATTTCGATTTAGGGTCAGTACCAGTACATGTTTAAAATTCAATCACGTA
>JADBJO010000161.1:147500-150000 GCA_016801955.1 Conus betulinus
ATTGGCCCCACGAAGATTGACTGAGGATGGGGACAATAATCAGTAAATGAAGACCAGGTGGTGACTGAGACCGTCGAGGCAGCAAAATGAAGTTGATAACTAGACTAGCCGTACTAGTCTATGTTACACTAGACCTCAATAAGTCATACCCACTATGATGTTATGATCGTACTGTTAAGTTTCTTTTGCGGATGAATGTTTAACAGGGCGTATTTTGCCATGACACTGCAGTTACCCACTAAGGTGACGTGAGTTCACCAAGTTCAACAGCATGTGTACAACTCAATTTAAAATGTGCATTTGGCAAAAACACAAAATGAACAGCTGGATATCGAGACGCCAGTTTCTTTGTTGTTGTTGTTTTTGTTGGTGGTGGTGGTGGTGGTGGTGGTGGTGGTGGTGTTATTGTTTTCGTTTTTATGTTTTCAAATACCGTTGCCTAGCGTCAAGTTTTTGAACGCTGCAGGAAGTTTAACTGTTAAGGAATGGTAATGAAATGCTAATCATGTAATGAAAAAGCTACGGGAATTAAAGGTAAATGCTTTAACTGTGGAAAAGATCAGTAGATTGAAAGAAAGCTCTAAAGTATGACAGTTCGCATTACTGATTATTCACGCACAGTATATGCGAAGCCGATCCGTTTTAGATTAGTTTGTTATTGAGACAGTGATTCACAAATAAAGACGATCCAACTAAGTTCAGCATAAGAATGATACAGTGATTCATAAATGAAGCCAGTGCATTCAAGCCAACTTGCCATTGAGACAGTCATTCATAACGAAGCCGGTCCATTTAAGCCCAGCTTGCCATTGAGACAGTAATTCATAACGAAGCCGTCCATTTAAGCCCAGCTTGCCATTGAGACAGTCATTCATAACGAAGCCGGTCCATTTAAGCCCAGCTTGCGATTGAGACGGTGATTCATAAATAAAGCCAGCCCTACTAAGACCACCTTGTGACTGAGACAAAGATTTTTAAATGAAGCCGGTCTATTTGAGACCAACTTGTGATTTAGACAATGATTCATAAATGAAGCCAGTCCCACTCAGACCAGCTTGGGATCTCGACATTGATTCATGAATGAACCCTGTCCCATCAAGACCATTTCCTGATTGTGACAATAATTAATAAATGCAGTTGGTCCAACTAGTACCAGCAGGTAAGCGAGACAACAATCAATTCATGAATGAAGCATTACATGTAAATACTGTATCTGAACAAAATATCATGTGAATTCTCTTGCAGATGTGCGTCATTTTATCATGGGATGTTTATATCCCAAAAAGAATTATATTTCTCAAACGTTGCATTCTCGTCTTGCAACTTATTTTCTGCAAATAAAGGCGAGCTATTAAGATAAAGCAAACGCATCCAGTGTTGCCATGCTCTTCAAGATGTTTTCACATGGGAAAGGAATCGTGTTACATTCCTGAGGCAGATGTCCTGTTAAATTAAGTTATTGCAGGCTGTTATCTGCAATATTACATGTTGAAGAACAGGGTCATGGGTTAATTCAATCTTGAATCTTCAATACAAAAAAAATATCGTGTGCGTGAGAGAGAGAGAGAGAGAGAGAGAGAGAGAGAGAGAGAGAGAGAGACAGACAGACAGACAGACAGACAGACAGACAGACAGACAGACGGACGGACGGACGGACAGACAGACAGACAGTCACGTAGAGAAAGAGAGACAGAGACAGGGACAGAGACAGAAGCACAGAGAGAGGACACACACAAACGCGCGCGCGCACACACGCAGAGAGAGAGAGAGAGAGAGAGTGGAGAGTGGTGTGTGTGTGTGTGTGTGTGTGTGTGTGTGTGTGTGTGTGTGTGTGTGTGTGTGTGTGTGTGTGTGTGTGTGTTGTGCGCGCGCGCGCGCGCGCATGCGTGCGTGATGTAATTGTGTGTGTGAGTGAAAGAAGAAGAAGAAGAAGAAGAAGAAGAAGAAGAACGGTGGAGACTTCTTCTTCTTCTTGTTTTTCTTTTTCTAATCCCTCTCCTCCTGCTCCTCCTCCTCCCCTCCTCTCCGCCTCGTCCTCCTCTTCTTCCTCCTCCCTTTCCTCCCCTCCTCTACGTCTACCTCGTTCTTCTTGTTCTTCCTTTTCTCTTTGTTTTAAGAAATAACAGAGCGAGCAATTGTTTGCTTACTTGAGCAAGAAAGTTTTGAGTGCGAATAGCTCAAGGGAAAGAACAACAGAGAAAGTGAGTTCAGCTTTGTTGTCGTCCTTGAATTTTGGCCTAACATGTTCAGTGCCCTGAAGTGACTCCATGATTATTGTTTTTGTTATCTGCATTAAGCGTTTTCTTTAGACAGTTCCTGATTTTACGCTAGCTGTACAGCGTGTATTTTGTACATAATAACACAACCCTTCTGCTGCGCGCGCGCAGAGAGAGAGAGAGAGAGAGAGGAGTACTCTCCCACTCTCCCACTGCACTTAAGAATACTCTCTCCCACTCTCCCACTGCACTTAAGAATAAGCATTTTATGCGGCTTCTTAACA
>JADBJO010000161.1:152500-155000 GCA_016801955.1 Conus betulinus
TTGCCGATACCGGTGACACCGACGGAATCAAACCAAGGCCATAGACGCAGAGAGGACGTCGAACTGAGATAACCATGAGAGAGCAGGGCATGAAGAGCCATAGAATTTAAGACTTTTTATGTACTGATTGATGAGAATCAGGGTGATAAAGATGATGCTACGGATTTCCATTCCAATCTTAGATTGTATGACAGGGTTGTTGCTCAATGCTTACTTTCATAATATATCTCAGTCAACCAAGTTTGAGAGATACAGACTCTGCAGTGTTGATCAGGAAACGCTCTCAGAGACGCATCCATTTAGTGGACGAAACTCGATTGTGTGGTCCCAGTCTTCCCTCTGACCCCGTAGCAAACTCAAGCATAGTTTTGTCTATTCAGTGCCAAATGCGTGTACTAGAAAAGGAGTTTGCGTCGCTCGCTAGTAGGAACGCAATATAAGGGAGCAAACTCTTGTTGATTCCAATAGTCAAGCAATGGCTCCATTGTTGCCCTTTACCGATTTACACTCTTCAACGTTGAGTGGATACGAATTATTGTTTGTCCGTTCAAAGCAGCGTGTCCATCGATGTATTTGTGCTCTTTCCCTCCCCCCCCCCCCCCCCCCCCCCTCCCCCTCTCTCCCTCTCTCTCTCTCTCTCTCTCTCTCTCTCTCTCTCTCTCTCTCCATCTCTCCTCTCTCCTCTCTCTCAAAGACTAGGCTTGGCTAAATCTTTTGGCCTAAAATCTTCATCCTTGTGTTTAAAAAGATCACTCTCTCTCTCTCTCTCTCTCTCTCTCTCTCTCTCCTCTCTCTCTCTCTCTCTCTCAAAGACTCTCTCTCTCTCTCTCTCTCTCCTCTCTCTCTCTCTCTCTCCTCTCTCTCTCTCTCTCTCTCTGTCTCTCTAAGCTCTCTCTGTCTCTCTCTCGCTCTCTCTTGCAGCCTATGTGTGTAAGCCAGCTGTGGCTCAGTCATAATTTCTGTGTGTGGTGGGTGGTGGTGGTGGTGGTTGTACCTTTTTTTAGCCATCATTTTGCCTGCCTACAAGAGTTTTAGGTAGCCATCCCACAATGACTGGCTACATACTTTGTGACTTACTGCCAACAAGGCGACTGGCTACTGCACCCTTTTCGTGAATGGCTGCTTTTAATATGACATGCTACTCAATGTTGGTGGTCTGCTTAAAATTTTGCCAGCACCGCGTCTACTCAACAGTGATATGCGACCCGATATATGGACTAGCCACTTTGATAATCCAGCACCACAGCATATTCCGTAATTTCTGGGTACTGGCAATTTGGAACTGCAGTCACCCCAGAGCGTAATATACTAAAAAACACTCACAAAATCTGTTGCAATTAACCTGTCTGATCCCCGTGCCTTTTCACAGAAATCTGCTTTCCTTTCAGAGATGATGTACGCTCTGCCTGCCGTCGTCTCAACGTTGCCGGTTTATGACAACAGTAAGGAGAATGACTGGAAGGGAAACAAAATGGAAGCAATGAAGTACACGGGCTGGCTATCAATGACAGGGTAAGCCTGATGGAGTGATGGCTTGGACAGAGTAACAGATAATGATGTCTTAAAGATATGGTGTGCCGCTTCTAAAAAGGTTAGGTACTCCAACGTGATGTTTGTTCACAACTATGCGGTGGCAAAACTACATTATGTTCCTTCTGAATTGACTTTTGAAAAGCGTTGAATAATGATCTACGAAAATAATATTGTATTTCGGTCAATATTCAACAACACTTTTCTTTCTAGGGTTTTACACTTTCTGGAAAGTGGGATTCTGCCTGACAGTCTTTCAAAAATCATATGAATTCTTCTGTAGCTATCAAAGTTGATTCCCAAATTCATTTTGATCCAGTTACATTATGTACATATTACCTGGAATAACAAATGATTCATGCCATCTTTGTTTCCTTTTCTACTCTTAGGCCAGATCAAGTCTAGGATTTTTTACAAGTACCAGGCAAATGTGTGTGTGTGTGTGTGTGTGTGTGTGTGTGTGTGTGTGTGTGTGTGTGTGTGTGTGTGTGTGTGTGTGTGTGTGTGCAGTTAAAGCATCTTTTTTATACGCACGGACACACATAAGCGCGCGCTTCTCCCATATATTTTCAAAAGGAGATAAATACATGTAACTGCACAGGTGAACCAGAACATATAAATGACTGACAAACGAAAGAAATCACTGAAAAAAAAATCATCATGTACCCCTCTTTACACAACTGAAAATCAGCCAGTGAAAGTATGCATTCTCTCTATTCATGATAGAAACGTTTGCTGTTTCTTTGGAATGATCAACTAACATGCAGACAGGCCATCAGACAACAATAACGTGGGCAGAACAAGGTCAGCCTTGCTTCCAGCCAGTGCCTGCACCAACAGGAGTGGTTTCGCTTATATCTATTGGCATCCCTTCCTCATCCAACCCCCATTCCCAGTTCTTGGCCTGATTCATCCTAAACCAAGGTCCACAGCTGCTTTGACCTCGAAATAAGGTCTCTGAGTTGCATGA
>JADBJO010000161.1:162500-170000 GCA_016801955.1 Conus betulinus
CTGGCTAGGTTGCGGGACTTCATATTGGTGTAAGAAACTGGGGTAACAGGCGTGTCAGTTCATTCTTTCCAACAGCTTAACTGAATCATCAAGTCTTTTCTCCTAACGCGCGGGCAAGTCATTCACAGAATGTACGCAATGAATCAATCTGTGCCGGACTAAATGTAACATTAGCAACAGTTTCTAAGAATTCTGGGAGTGAATGTCTGGCCAGAGGGTTGACTACTTATTCAACTACTGCTTTTGATAGTTTTTAAAGCAGGGATGGGTGGAGGAGAAGAGGAGGTGGTGGTGGCGACAGACTGTGGAGGTAGGACAGGAGGTGAGAGGAAGACTGGGGACAAGCGTAGGGGGGGGAGGGAGAGGACGAAGAGGTGTGCGCCCATTTTTTGAAAATCTGCAAAACGAGTGTGAACATCTAGTGTGCGCGTGTGCGTGTGTGTGTGTGTGTGTGTGTGTGTGTGTTGTGTGTGTGTGTGGGTGGGTGGGTGGGTGTGTGGGTGGGGTGGGTGGGTGTGTTTATGTGGGCCCATTTTTCATAAAAGATGGGAAAAACCCGTGAAGATGACTCCTAGCAGTGATCTATTTCCCGGTATACCACATTCAGTTTCATTAAAGAAGTGTCTCGACGTGCGAACCAGTCCATTGCAGCTTTCGACAACCCACATCTGCTAACACTGTAGACCACAGAGTACATGACCCGGTAAATGTCATAACTGAGTACATGATTCGGTAAATGGTTAGCCTATAACTGAGTACAAGATTCGGTAAATCTTATAACTGAGTACGTGATTCGGTAAATGTCATAAACAGAATGCGTACATGGACGAAATGTTTCAACTGATCACCACAAGAATGCATCGGACGTGAACAACTGAGTACACGAATCAGTGAATGCTACAACTGTGTATATTAATCAGTGAAATGTTACAACTGAGTATGTACACCAGTGAGCGTTAGAACTGAGTATATACATCAGTGAATGTTACAACTGAGTACACGAATCAATGATTGTTACAACTGAGTATAGACATCAGTGAATGTTACAACTGAGTATATACACAGTGAATGTTACAACTGAATATATACATCAGTGAATGTTAGAACTGAGTACACACATCAGTGAATGTTACAACTGAATACACGAATTAATGAATTTTACAACTGAGTACACGAATCAGTGAATGTTACAACTGAGTATATACATCAGCGAATGTTACAACTGAGTGCACGAATCAATAAATGTTACAACTGAGTACACGAATCGATGAATGTCACAACTGAGTCTACACATCAGTGAATAAGAACATAAGTAAAGGCTTGGCAAGAGCTGTCAAAACACAAAGCGTGGCCGGTGTCTGACCCTCCCGGTGTCCCAACAGGTGGCAATGAAACAAACCAGAACAGACCAGGCGAAGTGGGCAATAGAGTGTAGCTGGCTGCCGCAGCCGTCACATCTAAACCTCTTTATTCAATTATTCAGTCGGCGATCTACCCTTGCCTTGTGAAAATATGTGTGTGTTTAGGGGGGGGGGGGGGGGGGGGGGGGGGGGGGGGGTAGTGGGAGGGGAGGGGAGTTAAACAAATTCGGGGAGACATTTATGCTGTTGATCAAAGGGAGGTTAACAATGGCTTTTAGAGTCGACTTAAACAAGAGGAGAGGGCTCACCCTTGTTCTTCCATTCCCATTCTCCCCTAACATATTATCATTATCATCATCATTGTTACTACTATTATTATTATTATTATTATTATTATTATTATTATACCATCATCATCCTTTCCAAATCTTAGTAGTAGTGGTAGTAGCCTATTAGCGGCAGTAGTGGTTGTAGCAGCAGTAGTACTATGTCAAAGGTGTGGTCAAGTTCTTTGTCACCATTCTATGATCTTTTAAAGGCATTGTTTGGGAGCAACATACTGTTTGTTTTCCGTTTGTTGTCTTCGATTCTGGTGGCATTTCTCACTATCAGGGAAGTGAGCCCTGGAAATGTGTTTTTAAAAAAAAATGGTCCCTTTTTATAGGTAAACTACACATATACGCAGACAAGAGAAGACGGGTGGGGAAGGGGGGGGGGAGGGGAGGGGGGTATCGCTGTGCCCTGGCATGAGCTTATTCCAAGGAGAGCAGACTGAACAGAACACAGAGAAAGATTTGGTGACGATGAAATCATGAATTCTTCTTCTCTCTTTGTGTGTGTGTGTCTGTATGTGTGTGTGTGTGTGTGTGTGTGTTGTGTGTGTGTGTGTGTGTGTTGTGTGTGTGTGTGTGCGCGCGCGCGCGCTCTCGCGCGTGTACGTACGTATGTGCTGGGATAACCTATAAAGTGGGTTCGCTTACTCCCAGTAACTGGAGTCTTTTTTTAACCCATCTGTGGTGTGTGTGTGTGTGTGTGTGCGTGCGTGTGTGTGTGTGTGTGGTGTGTGTGTGTGTGTTGTGTGTGTGTGTGTGTGTGTGTGTGTGTGTGTACGCGTGTGCGTTCGTGTGTTTTTGTGCTATGTGTGTGTGTGTGTGTGTGTGTGTGTGTGTGTGTGTGTGTGTGTGTGTGTGTGTTTGCAGACGTGTGTGTGTGTGTGCTTATATGTGTGTTTGTATGTAAGTGTGCATGCGTGCATGCACGCGCGCGTGTTTTTGTATTTGTGTGTCTGTCTCTCTATCTGTTTGTATCTGTGTGCGTGCGTGTGTGTGTGTGTGTGTGTGTGTGTGTGTGTGTCATCACACTCTCTCTTCTTTCCTAGTACCTCGGTCTCCCACCACGTCATGTCAAGTGAAAACACCACAGACCAACTGTAGTCAAGAGCAGGCCCTTTTCAATGAAATACCCTCGGCAAAAGGTCAACGCTACAGCAGTTTTATGCTTGCTTTAATCTTCTCTCTGTTTCCAACGGCATTGAACCTTTTTTTTTTTTTCCCTTTTTTTTATCCCTTTACCAGGCAGATAGTTGCACCAGTAGTTGATGTATTGCAAGTAATAAAGGGTTTGCCAGTTCGGTTGATGCAATACGAATCAGTAATGGCTCGACGTTGAATCTTTTATGACGACAAAAGAGACCCGTCAGTGCGAAGGGAAATAATCCTTGTCAAGTTACCTGACGTGCTTACTTGTAAGTGGGTATTGTGTCATTTGTGGATTATTGATCGTTATTCTTTGTGGTTAGTTGGTCGATCAGAATTGTAAAATTCGTGGGTCCTTGTGTCGCTGATTCTGATTTAAGGTTTATTGGTTCTTTGTTTGAGTTTGATGGATTATTGATCATAATCTAGAACTAACTGTATTGGCCAGCATTCTGAAACTTGCGTATTATTGGTCGGTGTTCTGAAAATAACAGATTCTAGTTTTATTCTGATATATTGGTGGATTTATTGCTCGTATCCTGAAATTGATAGATTATTGGTCGTGTTTTTGCGGTTATCAGTTTGTAGGTCGATATTCTGAAATTGATGGTTTGCTGGTTAGATTCTGAAATGAATGTACTTTTTTAATCGAATGTTTTTATACCATCTTCAGTCACCCATCTATTCCACAGTTCCTGCACCTACATTCTCATTCATCCATCAACACCCTTTTTTTCAATCCTGAGTTTATTAAACTCGAAATACAGTGAATGAACTTCTGCAAAATGAAAAAGGTCGCAAAGATTTATTGTGAATAATGCATTTGCATAGACTTCTCTCTAGCTATGATTAATAATAAAAAGTGGTAGTGGGAATTTTTTTTTTTCCAGATTATTCAATACAAAAACGAATAACGTTCAAACCGCAACAGCCGAAAGCAAAATAAAGCAAAACAAAACAAAAAGCCGCGCGCGCGCACAACACACACACACACACACACACACACACACACACACACACACACACACACACACACACACACACGCACACACACCCACACATATACACACCACGCACACGCACGCACGCACACACGACACACACACACACACACACACACACACACACACACACACACACACACACACACACATACACGCACGCACGCACTTACGTACACACGCACGCACGCACGCACACACACACACACACAACACACACCACACACACACACACACCACACACACACACACGGACGGACATAGAGAGATGAGAGAGAGAGAGGAGAGAGAGAGAGAGAGAGAGAGAAAGAGAGAGAGACCGCGCCACGTTACACGTGCTCCCAATTCTCACCCTCACACACGCACGCGCGCACACGCACTGCACACACCACACATAACACACACACACACACACACAGGACACACACACACACAACACACACACACGCGCGCGTCGCGCGCGCGCGCGCGTTCGCGCGCACACACACACACACACACGCGCGCGCGCACGCACGCGCGCACGCACGCACGCACGCGCCACACACACACACACACACACGCACGCACGCACGCACGCACGCAAGCACTCACGCACGCACGCACGCACGCACGCACGCACACACACACACCACACACATACACGCACACACAGGCTAGGGGAGGGTGTATAATTTATTCATGTTGGTTCGGAAAGGTTTCAGTATAACACACACACACACACACACACACACACACACCACACACACACACACACGCACCATGCCACACACCCACACACACACACACACACCTCAACATACACACACTCACACTCACTCACACCACACGCACGCGCCGCGCGCGCACGCACGCAAGCACGCACGCACGCACACACACACGCACACACATACATACAGACACATACATGCATAAAACACTAGAATGATCGCAATTATTAAATTTAAAATACACATGTTTCGTATAGAGGCAAACTCGCTGAAACTTCATAATGTTTGCTTGCGACAAGCACTCAAACATTTTACTCGTCTTCGGTGTTTGGAAACTGACAATACTGTTGCCGGTATTCTGAAATTGATGTGATTAATGTCGGTATCCTAAAACTGTTTAAACTGTTGTCGGCAATTTGAAACTGAAGGTTTATTGGTCAGTATCTTGAAAGTGAGGGATTTTTTTTTCAGTATTATGAAATGAATTAACAGATTGTTTTTCCTGTTCTGCAAGACTATTGATCAACAGTGTAATTTCGTGGTTTATCATTATACCCATTCTAAAATCGATAGATAACAGGCTTTTTTTCTTAACTTAAATGGACTGTTAGCTCGGAACACTGAAATTCGGTGGTTGTTTGATTGCCGCCACCGCGAACCTTTCCGATCACTGATTGTTGATATCAGTTTCAGTATTTCACTGGATCTCCCTCTCTCTCTCCTCCTCCCTCTCGCCCTCTCCGCATCTCTCCTCTCTCACTCCCTCTCTTGCCTCTCTCTCTCTCTCTCTCTCTCCCCTCTCTCCTCTCTCCCTCTCCTCTCTCTCTCAATGTCTGGTGTGTGTGTGTGTGTGGGTGTGTGTTGTGTGTGTTTAGTGTGGTGTGTGCTGTGAGGTGTGTGTGTGATGTGTGTGTGTTGTGTGTGTGTGTGTTGTGTGTGTGTGGTGTTGGTGTGTGTGTGAGAGAGAGAGAGTAGAGAGAGAGAGAGGAGAGAGAGAGAGTTTGGCCCTACACTCACTGTGAACACTCACAACACAATTCCTTTTATTCTAGAAATCCCATTTGGAGGTAAAACAGAGTTCACGAGGACGCCGGCAGCCCTACAACTAGTATTCCACGTCCCTGTTCCCAGTGTCTGTCCGTCTCCCTCCCCCTCTCAGAAAACCACACCCCCCCTCCCTCGCTCTTCTCACCATTCTATCTGTCTGTCTGTTCTGTCCTGTCTGTCTGTGTGTGCGTGTGTGCGTGTGCATGCGTTGCACGTGTGTGTGTATATGTGTATAGATAGATAGATAGATAGATAGACAGATAGATTGGTAAGTACCTACATGCATGCATACATACAAACATACATACATACACACATCATACATACATCCATACATACAACATACATGCATAGTTACTTCTCTCTCTCTTCTCTCTCTCCTCTCTCTCTCTCCTCTCTCTCTCTGTCTCTCTCTCTCTCTCTTCTTTCCTCCCTCCCCCCCCCACACACACGCGTGTGTGTGTGTGGTGTGTGTGTGTGTTTGTGTTGTGTGGTTGTGTGTGTGTGTGTGTGTGGAGTGCATGTGTGTGCGCGCACATGTGATGTGTGTGTCCGATACATACATACATACCTACTACTACTACATACACACACACACTGCATACATCCAGAGCTCTCTCGGTCTCTCCTCTCTCTCTCTGCCTGTCTCTCTCTCGTTCTCTCTCCCTCTCGCTTCTCTCCCTCTCTCTCTCCAGCCGCCTCCCTCTCCTCTCCTCTCTCTTCTCTCCTCTCTCTCTTCTGTGTGTGTGTGTGTGTGTGTGTGTGTTGTGTGTGTGTGTGTAATAAAGCATTGGTGTCGTGTTATGACATCTACTGCCTCACGTCAGTTCAGTCAGTCATAATCCCGCCCTAATCCTCTCCTTTTTAATCGTTGAGAGTGTGATCCACGTTTGGAGGGCATCCGCAGGGCAGTGGCAAAACACAGTACAGGATACATCAGTGATTCATGTAATGGCCATGTCATATGCCTGGAATGTGAAATGGTGAGGCGATAGGGGGGGAGGAGGAAGAGGGTGTGTCATTGGGGTGGTGGGGGGGGGGGTAGTGTTTGCGGGTAGGGGGGGGTGGGGGGGGGGTTAGGCAGATAGACAGGCAGAAAGGCACACTGAGATTGAGAAGATATGACACGTGCTCTTTCTCTCTCTCTCTCTCTCTTCTCTCCTCTCTCTCTCTTTCACACACCACACACACACACACACACACACACACACACCCACGCACGCACGCCACACACCACACACACACACACACACACACACACACACACCACACACCACACAGACACACACACACAACAAACAAGCAAGCGCGCGTGCACGCACGCAAACATGCACGCGCACATACTACATACACTCAATCACTCACACACACACACACACACACACACTAACACACACACACACACACTGGCTCACATACATGCGCGCATCTCTCTCTCTCCTCTCCTCTCTCTCTCTCTTTCTCTCTTTTCCTCTTCTCATCTCTCCTCCCTTTTCTCTCTCTCTCCTTCTCTCTCTCTCTCCTCCGTCACACACACCCCACACAACACACACACACACCCCACACCACACACACACACACACACACACACACACACACACACACACACTTGTTTTCACAAACACACACGCACACATGCACACCGTCAAATTCAACACACACGCGCGCGCGCGGGCGAGTACAACACACACACCCACACACACACACACACACACACACACACACACACGCACAACACACTTAGAGGAAGAGAGGGAGAGACAGACAGACAGACGACACAGACAGACAGACAGCCAGAGACAGAAACAAAGATAGGGTAGAGACAGAGACAGAGAGAGACAGATACACACAAATGGTTAAGAAACACTGAACCTTGCATATTTTATATCCCTATAGCAGGCAAAGCCGT
>JADBJO010000161.1:175000-177500 GCA_016801955.1 Conus betulinus
TAGCTCTGTCACCGGCAATCCACAGCCTGGCCTGCCCCGCTATAGCTCTGTCACCGGCAATCCACAGCCTGGCCTGCCCCGCTATAGCTCTGTCACCGGCAATCCACAGCCTGGCCTGTCCCGCTATAGCTCTGTCACCGGCAATCCACAGCTTGACCTGTCCCACTATAGCCCTGTCACTGACCTTCTACAGCTTGACCTGTCCCACTATAGCCCTGTCACTGACCTTCTACAGCTTGACCTGTCCCACTATAGCCCTGTCACTGACCTTCTACAGCTTGACCTGTCCCACTATAGCCCTGTCACTGACCTTCTACAGCTTGACCTGTCCCACTATAGCCCTGTCACTGACCTTCTACAGCTTGACCTGTCCCACTATAGCCCTGTCACCCGCGATCCACAGCCTGGCAAAAAAAAAAAAAAAAATATATATATATATATATATATATCGTTATTAAAACAAATATGTTTATTTAAGTAATATCTGTATTATCCACATTTTGTTTGAATGCAGTTCAGTTTGACCTTTTTGCCAGAATGCATCTTTAAAAAAAAAAAAAGGTGTCACTCAGTAAATGTGCATAGCTTTTCACGTTCACTTCCGATTCTTTCTTTGGTAATGTGATGCATCAAGAAGGGACAGGATAAGTATCTCGTTTCGATTTCCCACTATTCGCCTTTGTTGGAGTCCCGTTCCGCTCGCGTAAATCATTCATCACTTCCGGGGCACCATCGTCACTGCGCGCCGGATGAGAGTTCTTTAATAGGCTGGGGTACGGTCTTAGCTAACCATCTATGCTAGCCTGCTTGTGGGCCGCTGTTCAGCGAGTTCGGTCCACTGTCCACATAGTTACAGACTTCCCCTTTCTCGCGAACCTCTGTGCACATGCTTCGACTAAGCGACGAAGTGTGTCGAACAGCCAGCCAGCTCATAAAAACAGGAGGCTGACAGAGATCAACGGTCAATAATGGATGCTTTCAATACGTGCGATGGAACTCTAGTAGCGAAATGCGAATATGCTTATCCTCACACCTCTGAATCAAAGATAAGTTAACAAACCAGTGTTGTTCCTAGTTCATTAAGACATAGTTTTTCATTCGTACTTCAAGTGTTCTGTTCCTTACCACAAGCAAGATTACCTTTTTTTTCACAGCCTGGATCTAGCAGAGTCCGATGTCTTTATTCATTTATTAAAACTTCATTTCTCTGTGTCTGTCTATCTGTCTGTCTATCTGTCTGTCTGTCTGTTTCTCTCTCTCTCTCTCTCTCTCTCTCTCTCTCTCTCTCTCTCTCTCTCTCTCTCTCTCTTTCTTTACCATATGACCTTGTTTGTTTGTTTGTAATTCCAATAATAACATTTAAGAAGAAAAAATTACCCAAATCTGCAATAACCAGTACGTGACGCGCAACAGCACGCCGTTTTCCAAGGCTCCTTTTATAAACGAAACGTTCACTAACATACTCCAAATGACATAACTCCTGATGACATAATAGACGTTCACTAGCAAACTTCAGATGACATAATGAAACTGTCATAAAATATGCATGGACTTTCAGCATGGTTCAATGTCCACAATGTGTTTTATTATGTCAGTTAAGATACACCAGGCAGGTAAACTGCGGTTATACTCAGTACCAATGAAAATGAAGTTTACGAAATTAGGCGCGAATCACAAAGCCCGAAACATTGGCTAATGTATACAAATACAAGAGACAGAGAAGAACAACAAAGACGGTGCGTTCAAAAATATTCTTTTTTTCAGCTTCTTTTCCTTTAATATTCACTTAATCTTTTCTACAAACGATATCAATATTGTCAGAAGAGGTCAGAAAGGATATCTTTCCTGATTTTGTCCCGCCATCATTGTTTGCATCTTAAACCGTCTCCTGATTGGTGCATGAAATGATCGACATTCTCACTCTCTTACGCCACTTCCGCTAAGCCAGGAGACCACAGGGAGCAAGGGGTACAGCCAGGTAAGCTAATGAGTAAGTGAATGAGTGTATGAGGAAAGATTTAGGAAGAGGGGCTCGTGATTGTGGACTTTATCCATGTCTGACCTACGCACTGGTCACGCCTCGAGTAACGTGACCTACATCAGTACTATAGAGGTAGGTGCGTGCGTGCGTGCGTGTGTGTGTGTGTGTGTGTGTGTGTGTGTGTGTGTGTGTGTGTGTGTGTGTGTGTCTGGATGTCTGTCTGTCTGTCTGTGTCTGTCTGCCTGTCTCTGTCTCTGTTCGTCTGTCTGTCTGTGTATGAGTTTTTGTTTATGTTGTTCTATGTGTGTATGAAGAGAGATAGATAGACATCTCTCTCTCTCTCTCCCTCCCTTTCTCTCTCTCTCTCTCTCTCTCTCTCTCTCTCTCTCTCTCTCTCTCTCTCTCCACAAACACACACACACACGCGCGCGTGCGTGCGCACACACACACACACACACACACACACACACACACACACACACACACACACACACACACACACACACACACACACACACA
>JADBJO010000161.1:207500-210000 GCA_016801955.1 Conus betulinus
TTGGCCGTGAAAAATATTTTAAAATGCTACCTGATGTTTATATATACCCACTGATTCGGTTTCGCTGTGGCAATCATAAACTCAAGATAGAAATTGGCAGACGATTTAGAATACCTCACGATGAACGATTCTGTCCAGACAGTGACCAGAATGACCTTGGTGATGAATTTCATTTTGTAATGAAATGTAAACAAATATAACGACATTAGAAATCAGTTTATTTCTCTGGAAAATTTACATATACAAAGTCCGTATTTAAGTATTGTCGTTTGCTTTGTGGAAGTAAGAAAGTCTCGCTTAACTTAGCGAAGTTTTTGAAGTTTAGTAAAGTTGTGTAACACTACATTCAGTATGTTAATTATAGGGACATTTTTTATGTTTGATTTGTTTCATTTCTATTTTTGTTTGATTTGTTTCAAGTTCTCCATGCCCCAAAAGGGGTCGCAAGATTAAAATCTTTGAATCTGTGTGTGTGTGTGTGTGTGTGTGTGTGTGTGTGTGTGTGTGTGTGTGTGTGTGTGTGTGTGTGTGAGATGAAATATACACATGTGAGAGAGAGAGAGAGAGAGAGAGAGAGAGAGAGAGAGAGAGAGAGAGAATATATAATTCCGAGACATGAAGTTTTGATTCTATCTGTCTTTTGTGATTTTAAATTTGTAAACATTCTCGTTTAACGTGTACATCTACGTACGGTGTTAAGGCAGACGAGAACAACTATTCCAGGAAAAAGGGGCAAGGGTCTGTCTTACACTACAACACACCACCAGAAAGACAACGCATTCAGATGGCCGATGAAAATCTCACTTTGTCGGGAGCGAGCCTGATTCGCGCACTGGCGAACGTGCTATAACCAACTGATTTATTATTGGGCCCGTTTAAGACGTGTGTACGTAGTCGTAATATTTTCGTTAAGCCCAGCATCAGTCTTTTATACGTCAGCTGAATGAATGTGCTTGCGCATATGTATGGTTTTGTTTTTTACACCATACATGACTTCTTCAGGGCTGTTCGATAACAAGATTTTCTGTGTTCTAAATAAGTTAACATAAGAACGCATCGTGACACAACACAAAATATCATTGACAATGCAAAGCAGTTTTGATCAAGGAGGTGTGACTGCGTGCGGACTGGTACATGTACCCTACGCCACATGCCAGGTTTGGACGTCACACTGCGCACGATATAAAGGTGACGGATAAATGAAGTATGACTAAAATGAGAGTATTTAAGACGAGGGTCTCAAGGCTATGACTATATATAACTGCGCATCAGCTCAACGCGCTGGTCAGACCTTGGTTGTCTGTGCCAGTGTTATCATTGTCTGTACTTGCGTAGAGTAAGCAGTATCGTATATTAGTCCACAATACTAAGTGACATAATATAAAACAAACCTTTACGACGCCAAAGCACCAGCAGACGACGTGAAGCACTGGACCGATGCAGAGATTATGAAAGAAAGAAAATGGGAGTGGTGTCTTGGAGATGGGGACGAGAGGAAAGCGGGGGGGACGGGGGGGGGGGGGGGGGGTGTTAGGTGGAGGAGGAAATGGGAGGGGATACAGGACAAAGGTCTGCGGACTTCCTGCATTGCCCAAGCGTCCGTCATGCCCCTGTTCCCCTTCCATCCTCTCCTCTCCCAACCTCCCCACCCCGTATTTCTTACCGTCTTGTGATACCAATGATCATTATTTGGTGGAAAGGGAGCCCAGCGGATAACACACTTGTCTAGGACGCCAGGGAATTTCGAATATTCGGTTCGAGTCTAGCATAAAGGGTTTTTTTTTTCTATCATCTTACACGAAATCTCAAGAGGTGGTCTGGGTGCTAGCCTTTTGGGTGAATCGAAAAACTGACATTCCATGTGCAACATGCAGTCGGCGCACATTGAAGAAACCACGGCAAACAAGAGAGCTGTCATACCTGAAAAAATTTTTGTAGAAAAAATCCACTTTGATGTTGAAAAAAAAAGATGCGCAGATAAATGAAAAAAAAAGACTAGAAATAATGATAAGTGGCGACGCACTCCTCTCGTGTGAGAACCCAATTTCACACAGAATTTTTTTTTTTTTTTTTTTGATTATCAAAAAAAAAAGTTAAACAACACAATACAATACAGTACAATAAAAATCGATACATGCGATACAACAATGGTGTTGGCGGATATGATCCACCAGCACTGTACATAAAGCACCGTTACAAATAACACGTGTGTAAAATTATGGAGCATCCTTGCACCTAAAGATGATGATAGCCATTTTCTGAATAGATGTAAAGATAGACAGAGGGAGACGAGAGACACACGAATAGGCAGACAGATAGATAAATATGGGGTAGGTAGATGTAACAAAAGCGGCGTGGCCCACTTGCAATATTACCACATATCTTATGAACTATAATTTCCTTTGAAACACGTGAATAGCTTTCTTTTCAGTTTTCAACAAGGGAAAATGATGGTATCGTTATCATGATGACTTTTTTTGGTTGTTGTTTTTTGATTATA
>JADBJO010000161.1:212500-217500 GCA_016801955.1 Conus betulinus
CCCATGTGTGAATTATTCAATACAGCATATTCCAGCAGATAACAATGGCAACGCCAGGACATGCAGATGCAGACGTGTGAGCCTGTCGCGATAGGAGTTCTGGGAGGCATTGCAATGACGTCAGACTCTAATGCCCCCGGAAGTTCTAAAAGGTCAGACTCTGATCCGACAGAAGAGTGTGCACGTCACGTGCTCGCATGCCACGCTACAGTCTACTTACCGATAAAGGGTTTGTGATTTTGTCTTCTTTGAGGACGGTTTTTATCACTGTCTTGGCGTGTGAACGGTTCACGTTGTTGTCTTACCATTGAACTGTTTATCATAATTATTGTCTTACCTGTGAACACTTCTTACTGTTGTCTTACCTGTTAAGGTTGATATTGTTTTCTTACCTGTAAACGTTTCCGACGGTTGTCTTGCCTGTGAACTGTTCATGATGCTGTCTTGATTGTGAACGGTTCATGATGCCGTCTTGCCTGTGAACTGTTCATGATGCCGTCTTGCCTGTGAACTGTTCATGATGCTGTCTTGCCTGTGAACGGTTCATGATGCTGTCTTACCTGTGAACTGTTCATGATGCTGTCTTACCTGTGAACTCTTCACGATGCTGTCTTACCTGCGAACTGTTCATGATGCTGTCTTACCTGCGAACTGTTCATGATGCTGTCTTGCCTGTGAACTGTTCATGATACTGTCTTGCCTGTGAACTGTTCACGATGCTGTCTTGCCTGTGAACGGTTCATGATGCTGTCTTACCTGTGAACTGTTCATAATGCTGTCTTACTGTGCACTCTTCACGATGCTGTCTTTACCTGCGAACTGTTCGAATGTTCATGATGCTGTCTTGCCTGTGAAACTATTCATGATGCTGTCTTGCCTGTGAATGGTTCCCATTGCTGTCTTACATGGCATTGTTCCTACTGTTGTCTTGCCTGTGAATAGTACATGTTGTTGCCCATTGTTGTCTTATTGCCTTCTCTGACATCCTCGCTAGTGTGTGTGTGGGTGGGTGGGTGGATGTGGGTGTGGGTGTGGGTGTGTGTGTAATTTCTTTGTCCTGAGTGAAGAAGACCAACAGGTCTAAACGCGTTCTGTCTGTTCCATAAGTTTTTCTTCCATTCATTCAACAGTCTGTTGATCACATTTCACTGCGTGCACTGTCCTCCCTTCATTTCCGTAAAGTAAACTGCACACACCTACTTTACAAGTGTCCAGGTGATTCATCCATATAGGGGGAACATTTCAAACTTTAATGCCATACTTTAATGCCATAGTGTAATAGCCTATTAACGGTAGGGTGCAATGGGCTGTTTCAGGTTCAGCAAGTCTAGAAAACGGCATTGTGAAGGGTGGAGCCCCCACTCTCTCCTTCCAACGCCTTAACCTTCCCTAAGCCGAATGAGTTGGGCCTACATTGTTTACTACTGGGACATTGCTTTCATATCCTGTACGTTTGAAGACTCAGTGTCTGTTTGTACACACACACACACACACACACACACACACACACACACACACGCACGCACGCACGCACGCGCGCACGCGCACGCACGCACGCACACACACACACACACACACACACACACACACACACACACACACACACACACACACACACACACACACACACACACACACACACACACACACACACACACATGCACGCGCACACACACACACACACACACACTGACTGACTGACTGACTGACTGAAACCATTTACTGTCAGATTAACATAGTGTTGCACTGACATTTTTAAAAAGAAAAACCTAAATAAATTAATGATGAGAAAACGAAAATAATACAAATAACATCTGAAAGACATAAAAAGCATAAAGGAAAATTAACAGGGAAACATTTAACATTTGTAAGTAGAATAATAAAAATCAGAAATTGTAACAATAAACCAAATTACATCTTAACTGCACACACACCACACACACACACACACACACACACACACACACACACACACACACACACACACACAGAGAGAGAGACAGACAGACAGACAGACAGACAGAGAGACACAGAGAGAGATAACTTTGCTCACAACTTCTTTGTTGTTTTCGAGCAGCAAAGGTATGTGTTTTTTGCAGGAAACCAATTGCGCTAACTAGTTTTCTCCTGCTGACTGCGATCTGGGGCGTATAGTTTTGCGCATTGTTCATGTCTGTTGTTTGTGTCGTCAGAAGAAGACGTAGTTTAAAGAATATTTCTTCTGTTTTGTATTGTGTTTCAAACAAGCATTGCTTTGCAATTGATTTGTTTCATTTGTTTTCTGCTTTTGTTTGTTTGTTTGTTTGTCGTTTGTTTGTTGTTTTCATTTAAGTATAGCTGCAGTCTGTTTTCATGCTTATAAATCTTTCTTTGGCACTATAATTCGACTCCCACCCCCCCCCCCCCACCGCACCCACACCATTCCCCTGACTGTGAAATAAGAGTTGCTGCCCCTGAAAGAGAGCCCGTTGCCAATGTGGCCACACGCGAAAATTAGGATTTTGCTCTAAATTACTATTCAATCCATGTCAGCATTTTGTGGCCTGGCGTTAGTTTCAGTCAGCATTTAATATCAAACAAACTGATAATTGATAAAAACCCCCCCCCAACCCCCCCCCCCCCCCCCCCCCCCCCCCCCCCCCCCCCCCCCCCAGTTTTTTTCCCTGTTTGGGGGGATTTCCACCGATTACATCATTCACACTCTTCAAATACATGACCTTCCCCCAGGCTGACGTCACATTTCATGCCTTCTCACTCACCCAAGACCCTATCGTTGCGCCAGCCGGTTCCTCCCAAAAATAGTCCCAATCCTTTCATTTCAATCTGTCTGCTGGGAACCACCAGGCATGTACCTGGATGGGCATATGAAAAACAAAGAAGGTAAATCAAATTTCAGACACAATAAAAAAAAACAATCTCAAAACAATCCAATTGTGCCTGTCTATAAATACTGGACTCATTTTTAAGCAAGGCTTTGGCGCTTTAATTGTTGGTGTGCAGCCTGTTCAGCAGCCACTTTTTTGTATTTGAATTGTTGAACGAGCGGCAGCCCAGCCTACCTGTCATGTCGCCTGAACTCCTTTCTCCTATCCTTTGATCTTAACGGCGTCTCCCCCCCTTCTCGTTCGTTAAGCCTTATCTGTTGTCGTTTTGCCTACGGGACGGAATTTGTGTTGCCTATTACAAAGCCTTGTTGTATCAAGTCGATGCTCAATGAAAATGAATTATGCCTGAAGCCTGCTGCTCACATACACTCGCTTCTTCTTCTTTTTTCTTCTTCTTCTTCTTCTCTCTCTCTCTCTCTCTCTCTCTCTCTCTCTCCTCTCTCTCTCTCTCTCTCTCAACAACATAGCAAAGTTATTGCGCTGCTACTGCTGTAGCGTTCAGTGAATAGTTTGAAGGTTATTTCTACCTCTTTCACAGTGCAAAGCTTATGCTGTGAATGCTTCTTCTTTCTTCTTCTTCTTCTTCTTCTTCTTCTCAATTGGTTCATAAATTACACGATAGGATGGAGTGTACAACATTCGCATTCACAGACTTGAACTCAAAGATGGAGTTCCCCCAAGTCAAAACGCGGTAATAATACTTGTATAAAAAAACAAGTTATCTCATCTTTTTTTTTTCAAGGTGTGCAACTTTTTATAACTGAATGGATAACATAGTCGACTTACATTCATTCAATCGCGCGCGAGCGTAAGCACACGTACGCAGGCACACACAAGCACACACACACACACACACACACACACACGCGCGCGCGCGCGCACACGCACGCACGCGCACGAAAGGAAACAACGTTTGTTGGGGGAACTGAAGGAAATCAATTTATAGTAAATATGTTTAGGCGAACTGACCGTCGGCGAAACGAAAAAAAAAAGGGCAAAACGAATGTAAGGCGACACGAAATGTTCCCCTAATTGCGTTGCAGCTATTGAACCCGGGCACGATCCAGTGCATGTAGTCACCGTCGCCATTCTCTGTCCAGAGAGACACACGTATACACAGACACAGACTGGCTGGTTAGTTACTTACTTACTTACTTACTTACTTACTTACTTAAAACCGAAAGCGCTTCTATATAAAATGCTTTGGGTGTTTGTTGTTTTTTTCTATTTGAATTAGTTAGTTAGTTAGTTAGTTAGTTAGTTAGTTTGTTTGTTTGTTTGTTTAGCTAGCTAATTAGTTAGTTACTTACTTACTTTGCTTAGTGTGTGAGAGTGTTCGTGTGTTGTTGTTGTTCGTGTGTGTGAGCACGCGCGTGTGTGCGTGCGTTCGTGCGTGTTTGTGTGTGCGTGTGCGGGTGTGGGTGCGTGCGTGTGTGTGTGTGTGTGTGTGTGTGTGTGTGTGTGTGTGCATGTGTTTGATGTGTGTTTGAGTGTGTGTGCATGCGTGCGTGTGTGTGAGCATGCGTGTGCGTGTGTGTGTGTGTTGTGTGTCGTATGCATGTGTGTGTGTGTGTTGTGTGTGTGTGTGTGTGTGCGCGCGCGCTCGTGGTGTGTGTGTGTGTGTGTGTTTGTGTGTGTGTGTGTGTATGCATGTGGTGTGTGTGTGTGTGGTGTGTGTGTGTGTGTGCGCGAGCGTCGTGTGTCTGTGTGTGGTGTGTGTGTGTGTGTGTGTTGTGTGTGCCTGTGTGTGTCTGTGTGTGTCTGTCTGTCTGCCTGTCTCTCTCTGTCTGTCTCTGCTCTCTCTCTCTCTCTCTCCTCTCTCTCTCTCTCTTCTCTCTCTCTCTAGATCTCTCTCTCTCTCTCTCTCTCTCTCTCTCGCTCTCCCTCTTCTCTCTCTCTCTCTCTCTCTCTCTCTCTCTCTCTCTCTCTCTCTCTCTCTCTCTCTCTCTTTCTCACTCTGTACGTGCGTACGTGCGAACATGCGGGTGTAACCAATAAAGAAAAGCCAGTCAAACGAAAAGTATATTTCTGATAAAATATTCTGCACATCAGTCGCTTGGTTTTCTCAGAAACGACGGTGGCTTCGTAAAGGTTATCAGATCTGTCCCCAATGCA
>JADBJO010000161.1:222500-227500 GCA_016801955.1 Conus betulinus
CCTCTGAGCGTTCAGAAATGGTGTGTGGTGATATCTGGCCTATGTGAGACGAATGCAAATATTCTTATCTTTTAATTTTCCTGTCTCCACTTTAATCTCTTCACTCGGATGTGAGTGGATTTTAGCAAGTGGTATGAGACACAAGAAAAAACCATTTAACAATTGATGGAAAACAACTCTTTAAAATAGCTGGATGCTCTGGCAGTGTAACTATTTGCCTACAATGAACACAAATATAAGTATCAATTAGCAAAAAAAAAGTTTAATAATCAACAGTATTCATAAATCGTCTTAACAGAGTTGACCAAATGCTGGCCTTTAATTATCCGATAAAATGTAAAGCATAATATTTAGACTTTGAAACTGGAATCAAGTTACGCTTTTTCTAGGTCAGTCAGTGAAACTTGACACAGGATCTCAGCGTATGAAAGATAAAGATTCACCTCTCTGGCATTCACCATGGTTGAATGTTACACTCTGAAATTATTCTTTTAAACCCGACAGACTGCGGTGGGTCTGTGAATGTTTTGGGGCTTGACCTTTCCTGTTAGAGGGTTAAACTAACCATTATGTTTCTGATGTCTGCCTGATTTGACAGGTTGTCAGAAGAACATGACAGCCAGTGAAACGTATCATGGAAGGAGGGTTTAATCATTTGAAAGGAGACAGACACTTCTCAACATGTGTAGCGTGACGTAATACAGCTTGGATCAAAGGTGACCGTATCTCAGATCTTGGAGGTTTTTCTGCCTTTCATGTGAAGTACGTAGCATGTCGTTCGCCATGATACACACGGCAACTAAACATTGGACTACACTTTGATCTTAGCCAAAAGGTCGAGATGTGAATCATCGGACCAGTTCACAGGATTTATATGACAAAGTGGTAAGACAGAGAAGAGATCAACGTGGCAACCCTATTTGTTTATGTTGAACTGAGTGAGGGGATAGTTGGCATGGGCTTGTAGTGATTTGTGTTATAATTACGTCAAATTTCTCTCTAATGTTGTCGTCAGCGTTGCGTCATATCACCTGCTGTTTGCATGCTACAAAGTAAACCTGACAGACATATAGTTAGGGAGCAAAAAGTTAGAGGGGGGGGGGGGGGGGGGGGGGGGGGGGGGGGGGGGAAGAAGGGGTTGAACAATTGCAAAGCAGAGGGAATTTGAGTGTAGGTAACTTTAGTAGTCAATACTTCAACCTTTCGAGAGAGTGACAAAATGAAAGCAAAAATTGATTTTAAAGAAACTTGAATTATGCCTGAATAAAAAGAGAGAAAAGAAGCACGGATGATTTTGTGGGTGGCTCTCCAGAAACATCCAAATTCCATGGCATACTACTACATGTATATAGATAGATGGACAGACAGATAGATAGATAGATAGATAGATAGACAGACTTTAATACACACACACACACACACACACACACACACACACACACACACACACACACACACACATATATATATATATATATATATATATATATATATATATATATATATATATATATATATATATATATAGATAGATAGATAGATAGATAGATAGATAGACACACACACACACACACACACACACACACACACACACACACACACACACACACAGAGTTGCAAGTGAATCACGTGAGAGAGAGAGAGAGAGGAGAGAGAGAGAGGAGAGAGAGAGAGAGAGAGAGAGAGAGAGAGAGAGAGAGAGAGAGATTCACTTTATTGACTTATTCATTCATTCATAAATGGGGAGACAGTTCCCACTGACTATAAGGCAGCATCGGTCTTAGATAGATAGATAGATAGATAGATAGATAGATAGATAGATAGATAGATAGATAGATATAGATAGATAGATAGATAGATAGATAGATACCACATACATACATACACACATGGATACGCACATACATATATACACACATGAATACACGCATGCATACATACACACATGGATACACACATCATACATACACGGATACACACATAAATATATACATACACACATACATCCACCCATCCATCCATACATACATACATGCATGCATGCATACATGCATGCATACATACATGCATGCATACATACATACAAGCATGCATACATACATACAGAAGTATAAGTGAATGATTATACCAAATGAGGAATGAATAGACACCAACAGTCTTAATTCTGAACCCCCAAAACCTGTAAAGTGTAGATGAACATATAAAACCAGCACACTCGAGAGAGCATGACGTTCTCTCAGGGTCGACCAGTCCATGACCTATCATGCTATGTTAGACACAACACACACAGAGAGAGAGAGAGAGAGAGAGAGAGAGAGAGAGAGAGAGAGAGAGAGAGAGAGAGAGAGAGAGAGAGAGAGAGAGAGTTTATATTGCCAAGTGTAACAGATAACCAAGAAAATGCTCTTTTTTCCCCCATCTGGCCCTTGTTCCAGTCCGGGACTAGGATATCAAGACAGAACACTGTTACTCATAGAATTAATCATAACTAGAGTAGTGATTCCTACACAGAAAGAAGATATAGAAGCATCTGACACCAAACTAGTCTCATTAGCATAGCCTGAGCAGGAAACTCTTAATTCATGTGACACTTATGTTCAGGTATTCCAGCAAATGATCATTTTCGATATCCATGTAAAACAAACAAAAGAAATAAAAGCCCAGACTGGTTTGCCAGGGCAAAGTGGAATAAAAGATAAAGTTGTTGTTTAGAGAGAGAGAGAGAGAGAGAGAGAGAGAGAGAGAGAGAGATTCATAAAGGCAATAGCCCTATAAGGGGGATGTATACAGAATAACGTTGCACAATACATTTCCAGTAGATGAAGTAAACAACTTAAGCTAACACAGAATTTGGCCGTTTAAAGCCTCTATACAAATACAGAGCCACTGTTTCACTATCTTATCATTTGTCGATGCCATTAAAAAGATTAATGTAATTAAGGATGGATGTCTAAAATATTTACGAAGGAATTCACTGCTCTCTTAGATAACGTAATTCTGGGCATGAAAGAACAAAATGAACTTCATTTTCCTGTGATTCGTGACATAATTGACGAAAAGTCATGCGATCAATTACAATTCTATTACGCTGGGAATGTGCATAAATATCTGACAGAGAGAGAGAGAGAGAGAGAGAGAGAGAGAGAGAGAGAGAGAGAGAGAGAGAGAGAGCGCGTTTATATCATGAAAAGGGCACACACACACACACACACACACACACACACACACACACACACACACACACACACACACACACACACACACACGTAAAGTTTCATTGAATTTGCACGGGCTGAGTCAAATAGTGTCGAACAGTAATTCATTGAAGAGAGTGTATATGCATTCAGGGATAATTTTCAGGCTTGAAATTTCAGAAGGAGCTTAATCCTGTATAACTGATATATTTGTCTATATGCTGTTTTGCACAATGCTTTGATACGAGCAGTCCATGAAAGGTTATGGTCAATCATTTTACCTAGAACACAGTGATTGTCCACTTCTTCGATTCTTACATTGTTGATAAAAAAACAGAAGGGAAATGTTTTACATTCTACCTTCTTTGACGGGTCATTATGAGCATGACTTCAGTCTCACTGGGGTTTGGTGACATACGATTTTCACTGCACCATTCACTTAAGGTGTCAGCAGACTTTTGTAATGATGTGTGAATCGTGGTATTGTCACAGGAAAGTTCACAACATTCTTTGATATGAAATGGGAGATCGTTTACATAGACGGAAAATAGTAGAGGACCCCATACTGAGCCCAGGGGTATCTGACTGGTAAAATATTTGATAAGGTGGAATTATGACACACACACATTGTTGTTGACTATCTAGGTATGATAAAATCAGTTCGAGTGCATTTTCTGTTACACCATAGACCGATATTTTTTTTTTGCGTAATAACTTATGGTCTGTGACATCGAAAGCCTTTGCAAAACAGTTCTCCATAGATTTTAGTTTCATTAATGTTCATATACCAGTGCAACTAGTGATCTACTAAGTTTGTTAGAACAGTGTGACATAAACTGCTTTTTCTGAAGCCAAATCGACTATCACTCAGTAGGGTATATGACTCAAGATGTTTGTAAATGTGTTCATTAATGTGCTTTTCCAAGGGTTTGGATAATACCGGCAACATAGATGTCGGTCTGTAGTTGTCTGGTCCTGAATTGTCACCAGATTTGTAGATGTGAATAACTTTCGCAACTTTGAATTGTTTGGTAAAGTGACATTTTTCAATGCACAAGTTTTCGATGTACGTTAGTGTTTCAGATATGATTGGAGCTGATATTTACAAAAATTTTACCATCAGTTCCATCCAGTCCATGACCTCCTGTCTCCTTCGCATGACATAAGGAATAGTCAACACCAGTTTCAGACATAAGGGGTATTGACAGTTGGGTGTGAATAATTGTGGAGTTGCAAAACACTGTTAATATTTCTAGGTTATTTAGTTTGGTATGATTTTCTTTTATGGATTGTTTGGCCACACTATTGAAATGTTTATTGACTTCATTTGGCGTGACGTTACTTATCTAACATGTTTTAGACTGGGATGTTTTATTCTATTCGTAAGTTCGTTTATAGCTTTCCATACTGACTTTGGGTTTTGTTTGGATGAAACAAGATCCTGGTAAAATTTCTTTGGTGCAGCTCGTTTGAGTGAGTTAAACTTATTTTGCTGGTTCTTGAATGCGTCTGACTTTCCTCCTATCTCAAAGAGAGAGAGAGAGAGAGAGAGAGAGAGAGAGAGAGCATACCCTCTGTCCCGGATCTTCATCAAACTTTAATGGGTTCTTTCCTACACCGCATTCCATTAAATTTCATGAACCGGTTGGATTCAGTAGTTGTTGCGCAATCTTACCGACAGACAAACAAACAAACAACAAACAGACACAGGAGGAAACATAACTTCCTGGTTGGAGATAATGAATCAGCAGAGGGTTCTCAATTACACGCTGGGTGCAAGCTGTACCAACAGGCGCCGCCTGAAAT
>JADBJO010000161.1:232500-270000 GCA_016801955.1 Conus betulinus
ATATTCATATGGCCTTCACATGGGCTTCCGCGTTATTCTGTTCGGTCGGGCACGCGCCGGGATCAAACCATCTCGGCCAATCAAATCACGATTCAGTTTGTCAGGGGGAACCCCCTTGGCTTTTGCTTGTGTGTGTGTGTGTGTGTGTGTGTTGGCTTTGAAAGCTGTTGACTGCAGGACGCTTCTTGGCGCCATGACGATCGATACGCATGGCTGCATATGTTAGCAGATCTGCACTGCAGGAAAGGTGAGAACATGCAATTTGAATATGGACGTTGCTTGACGTCACACAGACTGTTGTTGGAACGGGGCAACAATAAGCAAGTATAATTTGGGCTCCCATGGTGATGACACCAAATTATACATGCACACATACCATCCTATCCGGTTCTTCCTCTTGTCCCCCTCCTCCACTCCTCTCTTCTAAACTGAATTCTACCTGCTTTCGGTAATCATTCTGCTGGTGCACATTCAGGCAAAGATGCCGCCACCCGCCCACCGTACCTTCCCTCCACACACACATACAGGCGCGCGCATACGCGCGCACACGCACACGCACACACACAGAGAGAAGATGAGGAGGGGGTGGCGCAAGACAGGGGTGGGAGGTGGAGGGTGAAATCCGAGTTCTCCTCTCTCCGATGAGAGAGAGAGAGAGAGAGAGAGAGAGAGAGAGATTACAGAAAAAAAAACGGCGGCGCTTCTGACCAATCAAAGAAGAGTTAGTATTTTCAATCACGGGGACAAAAATCCTTGTTGAAAATGGTTTTTAAAAAGGCTTCGTTTTCATCTTCAGGCGCTTTTAGACAATATTCATTTGATTAATATTAAAAAATAAACAAACGTTTCGGTGAAGGTGATTTGAAAAAAAAATGGCTTAGATTGTTGTAAAGCTTCGCCTTTGTTTTCACCTCCGTCTTTTATCTATGAATGTTAACGGGTCGAACTTCATGATTTGTCCAATTCTGTCACAGCCCCTGCTGTTGGTAGGTAGACACTTCGGTTTTATCTCATTGACCTGCAGCTGATACATATACACACAGCAGCAACTGTCTTTGTGTATTTTTTCTGCTGTGTTTCTGCTGTGTGAATAGGTTTGAACCTCGAGGGTGTAAGGCTGATCTGGTTTGTTCTGTGTGCCTCTTCTGTATGTATATACATGTGCGAGGTGAATGGGTACTGCAAAGCAGCATTTAGTTCGGAGTCATGTTCTTGTAACTGTTTCACCATGAAGGTACCTTCCTTACGTATTTGAGCCATTGTTTCCACGAAGGATCCTTCATCACTTTAAAATTCCTTAGATGGGTAAATTAAGTTTAAGGTATCACTGGCGATTATGTTATCTGTATGCATACTGCGATAAAACGACGAATTTGACCTACGCAGAGTTTAAGCGCTTTCGCATAGCTAAATGATGCGCACGCACACACACACACACACACACACACACACACACACACACACACACATTCCACTGGGAGAGTATAGCTAGCTTACAGTCAGATTTGATATCCACACGCACCAAAAATGATACGGCAGGTAGGGATGACTATCCGTGGAGTAGTGGGAAGGAGGAAAGTTTCGAGATATGACCTGTCTTAAACTGCACTGAGGCGACTAGAGTGACACCCAGTTCAGATGGGCAGTGACCATGACAACGTTTGTGCTGGGCACAGCCCTGGGGAATTTGAACATGAGATATCTGACTGTAAACTCAGGGGGGGAGAGAGAGAGAGAGAGAGAGAGAGAGAGAGAGTAGGATATGCGTAAATAATGCCTTAATCACACACACACACACACACACACACACACACACACACTTAAGAAACGAAAATAACAAACAAACAAAAAAGATATAAGCAGTGCATGACCATGCACTCTGGCCCAGTGTTCTATTACCACCTCCACCACTACCATGGTACAGCCCTCGCCCTTCTTTCCTCCACCCTCTATCCCCTGCGCACCTACTCCCCCCCCCCACCCCCCCCACCCCCCGCCCCCCTCTAGGGGGGGGGGGGGGGGTGGGGGGGGGGAGGGGGTTAAGAACAGTATAGTAAATGACTTAGGGGAAGCGAAAGTTGAATGTGAGCAGGATGGAGGATGCGGAAGAGGGAAGAGGGTGGGGATGAGATGAAGGCAGCTGTTTGGGAAATAGAATGGAGGAGCAAGCAACCGATACACTTTACAGTGCAGCGTAAGGGGGAATAAGGGTTGGAGTGAGGAGGGGATGTAGGCAGGGGAGGGGGGAGGGCGGATCTGGACTGCTGTAAAACCTCCACCCACCCCCTACCACCCCCGCCAGCCTCGCATATTGACTCTAGCTAAAATCGCCCGCACACGTAGCACCTTGAGGAGATGTATACCATATTTATATTATGAGCGTCAAGCCCCCAAACTTTTCCACAATACTGAGAGTGGATTATTGAAAGATGAGAATCATTACCTACTTGGGTTATCTACTCCTGATTCTGTAAATATATGTATAGCCTTTTCCCTGTGGTTTCCTTCCCTGAGCTGTACAGTTTCTATCATATTTATACTGTCTTTCAGCAACGTAAGAACATGACAATCGCAAACCAACCGGATGATAAAAGAACGCAACGAACAAGTCTTTTTGTTATTAAGAAAAAAGAATATATATATATATAATGAATATTTTTAATTAAGATCAGATTATCCTGACGAGAGCATACTAGCTCGAAACAGATCTGTAGAGACTTTTTAGAACCTTTCTTAAGTCACCTGCTTTTAACACACACACACACACACACACACACACACACACACACACACACACACACATATATATATATATATATATATATATGATGATAATGAATACTTATATAGCGCCTATTCTCGGCTAGACGCCAAGCTCTAAGCGCTTTACAATCAACACTCGTTTACACAATGGGCTGCCTACCTGGGTAGTGCCGACTGAAGAGCTGCCAGCTGGCGCTTCATTCAGTCGTTTCCCGTGTCATCCAGTCAGTATCGTTCAATATCGATCACTCATTTTCCTTACTTCCCTCATTCTTTCCATTTCTCACTCAGGGTGCATGCTATGTGTAACGTGTCATCCATACCAACGGCCAAACTGGCCTACTCTTCCGAATGTTGATGATGGGATTTTTACGTGTGTGCAAGATAATGCGTGCGTTCACACACGGAACCTCGGTTTATAGTCTCATTCGAAGGACTGTATGGGAAATGGAGTCAGAACCAATGTTAACTCCGAGGGAAAAAAATCCCCTGTACCGAAACGCCCCGGCGGAGGTTCGAACCCGCAACCCCAGGATCACCAAGATCGAGTCAGGCGCTCTACCAACTGAGCTATTCCGGCTACATATATATATATATATATATATATATATATATATATATATATATATATATATATATATATATATATATATATATATATATATATATATATCCGGACTACAACATATCCTGGAAAATCTTAAAAAGAGCTGCATCATATAATAACATTTCAAAAAGATGTAATCTATGCCTAACAGAAAAACATATGATCCTATGCAAACCAAAATTAGCAAACCTAAACACTAGGATAGAAATGGTTAACAATTGCAGACACAAATGGAAGTTCCTATCAGCGAGCAGAAATCAAAAAAAAACACATGAAAAACACTGACCACACGTGATGGCAGACAGCGAACACGTATATAAAAAAAAAAAAACACCGACAACACCGATCCCCCATACCCTGACAACTGCACCAGCAAGAAACAGCGCTGTAGGTTTTATCACTTACATTTTAATCAAAGTTTTAACAGATGCCGCTCCCAACCCGGTTGAGCACTTTTTAAAAATTATTGTTGGTTAGCAACACAATTATATATATATATATATATATATATATATATATATATATATATATATATATATATATGTGTGTGTGTGTGTGTGTGTGTGTGTGTGTGTGTGTGTGTGTGTTCTGGTTGCTTCTCTTGTAATATTTACATCTCATCATCCACTCCACATGCGCTAATCGTTATAAGAGGCAGGTGAATGAATGAGGAAGATGGAGGAGATACTGAAAAACTAATCAGCATGACAAAAACGTAGGAAAGCGTTTTGAAAGCCGCGCCGCGAGAATTGAAACGATGCACGCAACACAGCGGGAAACGATCATTTTGCCACTGTCAAACTTGGAAAAGGGGGTGGATTTCCTGCCACAGCCATGCAGGCTTACAAGCCTAACACACATCAACTGGCCCTGACTGACAATAGCCTGGTGAATAGACTCTCTCTCTTTCTTTCTTGAGAGACCACAACGAAGCGTGTGACATTTTGAACAAGATCGGCAAAAAAAGCACCCAGCAGAACAGGACGACTTCCTCAATGAAAGACGGATGAGGATTAGCAGCAACACAGCTGCTGGCTTACGGGATGAATGCTAAAAAGTCCTGGCCGACAAATGGATTTGAGCACATGGGGAGGGCCATTGAAGAAGCTTATCTACTACCACCTGGGATGATATATCACCGGTAATTCACGATGACGTTCAATCCTTGTTTTCTTTGCTGACGACGCTATGGCGATTTCTTTTTCGTTGTTGTTGTTCTATTTGTTGTTATCGTGTTGTTGTTGTTGTTGTTGTTGTTGCATAAACACACACACAGATTATCGTTTTTCATTATCAGTTTCACTTTTCTCAACTCACCGGAAATAGACCGTCTCGATTCATTTTTTTTTTTTTTTTGTTCCGTTTTTTTTTTTCCTCCGCTCTATTGTTTTGCCTGATTAAGGCCCACAAGTCGAAACACGTTGCATACATGTCATAGTGTGTTTGCTCCATTCGCTTGGCGTAATTTAACTTATCTTTTTATTTTCTTTCTCTATGAACTACAATGTATGGATATAAAGGGCTGCCCTAAAATAATGATTTTGATAAAAGAAAATGGCCAGTTAGCGATTTTTGTTTCACTCACTTCTTTCCCAGAAAATGTCAGCCGATCTGGTCAAGAGCAATGAAATGACGATCACCTATAACATCTGTCACACGTAAGGAATAGTTCTCTCTCTCTCTCTCTCTCTCTCTCTCTCTCTCTCTCTCTCTCTCTCTCTCTCTCTCTCTTGTCTCTCTCTCTCTCTCTCTCTCTCTCTCTCTCTCTCTCTCTCTTTATATTGACTTTTATTGACTTTGCAAAAGCTTTTGATGTAATTGACCACACACTGCTTCTAAAAAAGTTAAAATTGTACCGTTTATCCGATAATGCTCTAGAACTCTCATCTCTCGTTTTTAAGCGACAGAAAACAAACTGTCTCAATTCATGAACGCCAATCTTCTATTTTGCCTCTCAAACATGGTGTTCCTCAAGGCTCCGTCCTAGGACCCATACTTTTCTCAATATATATTAATGATCTCCCCCTGTTCCTCCCAGCGCTTTGTGATATGTTCGCCGATGACACTACTATTCATGCGTGTGATCGCAAAGCAGAAAAAGTATCTATGCTATTACAGCAAAGTATTAACCAGCTAATCGAATGGTCTGAATTAAATCATATGTGTATAAACCCTGTCAAAACCAAACATATGATCATAACCACAAGACAAAAACGCCAAAACCTTTCTTATACGAGCGCAACCCTTTCTATCAATGGTATAACTATCGAAGAAGCAATCTGTCATAAAGTCTTAGGAGTAGTTATAGACAACAATCTGTCATGGTCAGAACATGTACGGTCTTTATGCAAAATAGTTTCGAAAAAGATATACCAGCTGTCCAAGAAGATAAAGCATTTCCTAGACTGCCATTCACGTAAAAATATTTTTTCACGCTTATATTGAATCCCATATAAATTATGCATCTACAGTCTGGGACTCAGCTAGTAATCGTATACTCAAACCTTTGTTAGTCTTTATAGACGTTCCCTGAAATTAGTTTTTTGTTAAAATCGGTTACATTATCATACTCTGACTATACATCTGGATATTTTACCATTAAACTTGAAGCTTAAATTCAATAAAGCTTTTTTCATGTTTAAGATTCTTTTCGGGTCGTGCTCCCCCTTCAATTACAGAGAAATTTAGATTTAATGAAAATCGCCATTTTCATAAAATTGTAGTAGTACCCCGTCCAAGAATAGATATGTTTAAAACCAGTCTTCACTACTCTGGCGGCTTCTTATGGAACCGCATTTCACCCCTCTTGATGTTCATGCCAGCATATATAGCTTTAAAAGGGCACTTCATACCCAACTAATGACTGAATTTTCCAATTCATGTTCTTAAACTCTCTCTCTCTGTCTCTGTCTGTCTGTCTGTCTGTCTGTCTCTCTCTCTCTCTCTCTCTCTCTCTCTCTCTCTCTCTCTCTCTCTCTCTCTCTCTCTCTCTCTCTGTGTACTGGTCTCTCTCATCTATTGTCTCAAAGGTGCTGCTTGTCAAGTGTAAATTTTTGTCTTTGCCTACAGGATGGGGTGCCTGTTTAATGATTTTTTTCCCCCCAGAAATGTGTTATAATTTTGTTGTTGTGATAATGTTTATTGTATATATTTTTCTATCCTCCAATAACCATTTTTTTCATGAACTTTATATGATGACCCCCCCCCCCCCCCACCCCCCTTTTTCTCTCTCTGTCTCTGTCTTTCTGTCTCTCTCTCTCTCTCTCTCTCTCTCTCTCTCTCTCTCTCACTCACTCTCTTTCCTCTCTCTCTTCCAGGCGTTGATTGTCTCTGTTCTTTTGTGTTAACCATTTCCTCTTTCTATTTATAGCGTTTATGCATGTTTACTTCTATTCTAGATTAGTTTTGCTGATGTTGTTATTGCATTTTCTATATATTTCCCTTTATTGAGGGCCGGATGTAAAAAAGCCATTTTGTGCTTATTCCACCTTTTCCCTCATTAAAAAAGATTCGTTCGTTCGTTCTCTCTCATATCACAAAGATGTAAAGGGACAGGACATCTATCTTGTCTTGCTTTCCCTCTATCTACCTTCGTTGAAGTTCCGTTTACTCCCAAAGGTTACCAACCATTTCTGGGCACCATATTTGTCACGTGCACGATAGAACTGTTCAGCTGACTGGGCTGCCCGCTTGGGTTACCACGTAGCCGGCTCATTGTTTGCTTTTCAGCAAGGTCGGCCCATCGTCTGCACAAAGCCTTTACCCGTGAATGCGTTTGAGTACTTTGAACTTCAGAATTTTGACACCAGTTAGCGATGAAGTGTGGTGAACCGACAGGTAACTTGTAAATCGGAGGCTGGCAAAGAATCAGTCGAATCAACAGGAAGTGGTTGATGCTTTCAGTACGCGCCATGGAACTTTAACTAGCGTAAGGCAGGGTAAGTAAACTCCCCTCTCTCCATCTGTTCTTATTGTTGTTGTTGCTGTTGTTTTCGATGTGCTTAACAGTAACTACATCGTGCAAAATGAAAAAACATTTGCATAGCTGGACTGTTGTTTGTCTTCTTGCTGCTGTTGAAACTCAATAAGTAAGTCTTTTTTTGTCGGACAGTTCTGCTCCAGTGACGATACATGTTGGCCGTTTTCCCGAAAAGCAGGATCTGCAATCTATGCACAAGACCTTTAGGGCTTTCATAGTTGTGCATTCAGCCATGCACATTCTCAAGGTCACTGTTAAGGCAAACCAAACAGCAGAAAAATCAAAAGAAATGCTAATCCTGCTGAATAAGGCGATCACAGAATTTTGTTCTCTCTGTCTGTCTGTCTATTTGTCTGTCTGTCTGTCTGTCTGTCTGTCTCTCTCTCTTTTTAAAAGATTTGTGAGTCTTAGTCGCTAGTCATACTTAGTCCCTTAACGGGGCAAGGGCCGGATGAAAAAAAGCATGTGATTGCTTATCTGTTACCCTTGGAAATAAAGATTATCATCATCAAAATAAAGATTATCATCATCATCATCTCTCTCTCTCTCTTTACGTAGATCAGGAAGAAGATTTACGGTGCGCGCAAACATGTATAAAACGCCTGCAAGCTTAGGGTTCAGAAACAGAGTTTAACTTGAGTACGCCAACTGCCTGAAAACATGGTGAGAGTGTGAGACTTCTTCCGGGTGTTTCAATAACGCTGCTTTGGGGGTCGTATTTGTCTGGTTTACGAGCGTACGTGTATATGTATGTTTAACACCCGAGCATGTGTGTGGTGGAAGAGGGGACTGAAATGTGGTGAGAAGTAGAAGTGGGGTGCAGAAGGGGAAAGAGAGAGGAGATAGGGGCAGGACAGAGAGAGAGAGAGAGAGAGAGAGAGAGAGAGAGAGAGAGAGAGAGAGAGAGATTTCTTCACAGAGAGAGAAGAAGAAGAGGAAGAAGGAGGAGGTCACGACAACTTACAAAACTGGGTTAATATGATAACACAGATGTAGCACCATCATATTACGCCAACTGTCTGAATACATGGTCAAAGTGTGAGACTTCTTCCGGGTGTTTCAATAACGCTACATTGGCCGTTGTATTGTCTGGTTGCGAGCGTACGTGTATACGTATGTTTTACGCGCGAGCATGTGTGGTGGAAGAGGGGACTGAAATGTGGTGAGAAGTGGAAGTGGAGTGCAGGAAGGGAAAGAGAGGGGAGGTAGGGGCAAGAGAGAGAAGGGGGGGGGGGGGGGGGAGAAAAGAAAGTCATATTTCTTCACAGAGAGAGAGAGACAGAGACGGAGACAGACAGAGAAGAAGGAGGAGGAGGAGGAGGTCACAACTTATCAAAACTGGGTTAATATGATTACACAGATGTACCACCATCATAACATATATGACTGTGAAGGCGACAGCTGTCAGGCAGAATTTTCCAACGAGATCTATTACCGGTTAACGTCCTATTTCATGCCTTCGCATTCAGCCTGTAGATCGGAAATTGTACGTTGTTGCGGGTAGAGTACGTTCAGATTCATGCCTGCTAGTTCAGTCCGCAGATGATCACGGCATTGTACAGATTTGAATGTTCAGCTTCATCAAGATGGCACTGCAAGCGGGCCAGTCTATACACGCTGCAGCTGCACCTGACATGTGCCACGCCATGATTATGCCCTCAATGCGCAAGGGAGTGTAGCGAAGTAATAGAATGTGGGAAAAACGTTGGAGGTGTTTGGAGGGGGGAGGGGGGGTATGAGAGAGGGGAAAGGAGTGGGGGAGGGGGGGGGGGGGGGGGGGAATTTCATGGACGAAGCTTATCAGATGCCTGTCCTGCGCAATTGATTTAACCCGCTGGTCAGATCTAGACCAGACTATACGACACCGTGGCTGACCATGACAACGCTTAATCTTTTCCCTATTCTTCTGCCTTATCGTTGGGGTCCCGCGTTGAAGATTTCACCAGGTTCCCCCCGTTCTGTCGGTTGTGTGCCAAGGCTCGTGTGTCTTCAGATGGTTTCCCTGTCACGTCTGCAATGTTGTCTGTCCATCTGTTTTTTTCTTGTTGTTATTGTCTTCCCTCTGTCTTTCTCCCTCAACAGTTTCCCAGGGGATGACTTGTTTCATCGAGGCCATTGGATCTTGTTACCTGGTCATACCAATGTACTTTTCGTTACTGAGCTGATGTCGGTAGATCTTTAAATGGTCTGACGTACTGCTTGATAGTTTGCTGCATTATTTTGTTCATTGGTGATATAGGATCAGTGCACCTGGTGTTCAGTATCTGGCGCTAACACCTCATTTCCATGGCTCGGGTTCGAAACGCTCAATACTGAACATGAACGGAGAAGTTTTCCTGTGAAACAGTGTGGTTAGCATTTTTCTTTGAATGCTGGGCAGAACCAGTGATCTCACAGCATGAGAGAGAGAGAGAGAGAGAGAGAGAGAGAGAGAGAGAGAGAGAGAGAGAGAGAGAGAGAGAGAGAGAGATGCTATGCACCAAAATTCTTTTGTTAGGCCTTCCACAAAAATGCATACGTGAAGTTGGAAACTTCCGTTTGTTTTCCACTTCTCAGATCGGCAGCTGAAGAGACCTTCGTGGACCTGCTACTAATTAATGGGTATCATGCTGCTCTACAAAACCGTTTCTACCTTATCAGTTGTTTGACGACAGGATTCAGATCTTTGAAGCAGACATGTCATTTTCGTTGGAATCAATACTGTGCCAGGTGTACAAACATAAAATTTTACAGATGACAAATGTGTTTCCATTCAAGAACTTCCACCAGATATATCTACAAACGTTCTAAAAGCATCAGACTCACGTCAGGGCCTTAGGCGCTGTGAACTTTTAGTTCATTAGCTCTGTATCCATTCCTCAATGTCATTTCATCATTATCTTGACTACACTTTCTTCTGAGTGTTCAACATTCTGATCACGGTAACTGCCTAGTGGCGGAGCCCCCACTGGCAGTCCTCATCAAGCTGCCGATACCAGAGACGTTGACACACAACAGCAGAAAGATGGATGTAGAGGAGAAATGTCCGCAGAGGTCGCTATGACGGCTGAGCATAAAGGAAGGCAGAATCTAAGACACCCCGCCCACCCCACCCCCATTTTTTTTTTTTTTTTTTTTTTTTTTTGTTTGTCAGGGAGGATGGAAGAGGATGAATTACAGATTTCCATAATATGGTTCCAAGACTTCATGGCAGTGCTGTTCTGTCACTTCCTTTCGTGCCATCCACGCCTAACTAGTGTTAGTCTAGAACTACGAACATTCTCAAAGAGTCGCCAGTAGAGTGCTTGACAGTAACCGTGTGCTCCCAGCAGACCTGTTTTGAGCTCTCAGCTCGCATAATAACTCCAGGTTGACGTCAGATGCGGCCAAAAAGAAAATCCCACAGAAATGGTTCCTATGGGATTCGAATTCATGACTAATCACTCACAGTGACCAGTCGCAGTACCATTGTAGATCAGAGTTTGATACACATAAGTGGGCAGGTATGTGCAGCATAAATGGGAGCGTGTATGCACAGAAGTTTGTCAATCTCACAGAAAAAAACTAGGTCAAAAACCCACACTGAAATGACTTTGAACATGCATTTCTCTTGAAAGGATAAAAATGCCCTCGCTATGTTTGATGAAATAAAAGGAAATGGATGGAGGTGGGGAAACCATAACTGGCTTTTCTTCTTTATAAAGCTGTGAGTCTTCCAGTGGGTGTTTTTTACAATGGTCCCCAACGTTTGTGATGGGGGCCATGTTGTTGCACCACTGTGGCATTGGTGCCATAAGGTGTTGAAGTCTTGAGGTGTGTCGTAAAACCTTAACGTATGATTAAACCGATTTTCAAATATGGCATTTCGTGAAAAAAAAAAAAAAAAGTTTGAGCTGCTGTGAATCGGTTAAATGGTTTGAGTTACCACGAACAGGTTTACAAACCGAAAATAGCTGCTTCCAAGAATTTCATGGCATACAGAGTTCTTCAACCCATACATATTAAACGGCTACATATCTTGAAGCCAACACACACACACACACACACACACACACACACAGACAGAGTGTTCAAGTTCTTTTTTTCTTCTTTTTTTTTTTTTTCCGCCGTAGTCAGTATTTCTTTTATATTGTAATGTCAAAATTTGGGGGCTTGACAAAGATCCATGGGAGGCACCAACCACAGCAAAAATATTGATTAACACTTGTTTCAGTTTTCTTTCTTCATGAATGAGAAATTCCGTCTTTCATCATTTTTGTTCTTCACTTTTACGTGAATGAGAAGACGCGGAGAGAGGGAGAAGGATGCGGGTTCTTACGTGTTCAGTTTTCTTGGTATTCAACACAAATTCGATGTTCTATCTAGTTTCTGTTCCTCCTTTCAATGAAAAAGTAACAGGGCAGGCGAGTACAATTTTTTTTGTTTCTTTCTTCTCAAGTCGATTGTGTGTAGTTTTTTTTTTTTGTTTCGTTTTTATCTGCTGACTTCCGCTTATTATTCTTCTTGCAAAAACACACACACTACTTGCGGATGAACATCACACACTCATCCTTTCTCTCTTTTGGACTGGAAGCTACCAAAATCTTTGAGCCATGCTTGATTGTGAGTGTGTGTGTGTGTGTGTGTGTGTGTGCGTGTGTGTGTGTGCTCTGTGTGTGTGTGTGTAAATGTGTGTGTGTGTGTGTGTGTGCGTGTGTGTGTAAATGTGTGTGTGTGTGTGTGTGTGTGTGTGTACTCTGTGTGTGTGCGTGTGTGTACTTTGCATGTGTGCGCATGCACTCTGTGTGTGTGTGTGCATGTGTACTCTGTGTGTGTGTGTATGCAAGTGTGTGCATGTCTACTCTGTCTGTGTGTGTATATATGTGTGTGTGTGTGTGTGTGTGTGTGTTGTGTGTGCGTGTACTCTGTGTGTGTGTGTGTGTGTGTGTGTGTGTGTGTGTGTGTGTGTGTGTGTGTGTGTGTACTGTGTGTGTGTGTGTGTGTGTGTGTGTGTGTGTAGCTTCCTAACAAACAAATGCATGTCAGCATTAGTTCAAAAGCTGTTTTATGTACAGGTGTGACAACACTTTAAAATAACTGATGCTGAACATGAAAAATGGTTAACAATCTGGACTTTTGAAATGTTACAGCTCTATTTAACACTTCCTCTCCTTCCATCCTTGAAAGTCGCAAGCACAAACACAATGAAAAGTATCAAGTGTCTGCTGATACTTATTGTTCATGGTCAAATTCCATAGATGTGTGACGAATTTCCATATCAATCACAGAAGCTTTCCGATTTGTCTGCCACCTCAAACTCGAACAGCGTTCTGCGTCAATCCTTTCAGACAGACAAGTAAATAATAAGATAGAGCTACGAACAGACAAAATAATCGAAAAAAGGGGACAAAAACCTAGTCTACAAACTGAGAAAATGATGAAAAAAACAAACAGAAAGAAAAAAAAAAACCCACCCACTTGAAGTAGCATGCATATACACAGCCAAGGAACAAAAGCAGTTATTCGTTTTTCTTAATTTCCTTTAAACATGTTTGGAAAGTTTTCAGGAACCTGCTGACTTTGAATGACTCAAACGTTCATTCAATACCATTGCTCACTGGCTAATGTTTTGCAACATGCATCATAAAACTATAGACAAAACACATCTATGGTGAATGGCTATGTAAAAATGATTGATTCTGGCCAGTATGACAATTCATACAATACATGAAATAAAACCAAGGTGAGTGAAATCAATTGTAGTGGCTGGTACCTCTTCGTAAATAGCACGCTTAAAAAAATATCTTTGTTTCCGTTTTTACACTGTCCCATACTCTGTGCCACCTCAGTGGATGGCATTGCACCCACACCACTCACTCTGAACCCTCATCCACAGCCACAGCTTGACCTATCATGCCACAGTCTCAGCACCAGCAATCCACCAGAAGCAGCCAATGTTGAGTCGTCAAGAGGCAATTCCCCCAGAAACACAGCACTGCTACTGAGTCACTTCAATGGTGTTCAGTGATGCCTGTTTTGATCCAAAATACCACCTACTAAACCCTTACTGATGACAATACTTGTTTAGTCATGGAGCTGGTGTAAGTGAACTTTCCTTTTGGAGCGAGCTACCACGTCCATCCAACAACAGTCCCCATGAACTTGCTGATACGGGTGATCCTGACAGAATTAATCCAAGAGCATAGGCGTGAAGAGGCCACTGAAACTGGTCACCATGACAGTAGAGCATAAGGGGCCACAGAATTGGAGGATTTTGTTTTTGTTTTTAATGCAGAATGATGAGGATGAGGATGATGATGATGCTAGATTTCCATTCTGATCTGAGACTGCATGACAGGTCTGTACTCAATGCTGACTTTCATCATATATCCTGGCGTCAACCAAACCTGAGAAGTACAGACATACCCAGGATGCCACAAAACAAATGACTGTGATGGGAATCAAACCCACGACCTCCAAGCCAGGAGTCCATGTCGCTAACCACTTCGTCACAGCAGCTGGTTTGGGAAAAACAAAACAAAAAAGCACGTAAAGATATATAATCTCAAGCTTTTTTTTTTCTGCGTACGCAAGCTGATACTCCTGCAGACACTACCTGTATAGACAGGCAGTGGAGTTTTGTGTGTATGACCGTTTTTTATCCCACCATTAAGGCAGCCATACTCCATCTTTGGAGAAGGTGCATGCTATGTGTAACGTGTCATCCATACCAATGGCCAAACTGGCCTTCTCTTCTGAAACTTGGTGACAGGATATTACGTGTGTGCAAAATGTTGTGCATGCGTTCACACACGGAACCTTGGTTTATAGTCTCATTCAAAGGACTGTATGGGAATGGAGTCTGAACCAATGTTAACTGAGGGGAAAAATCCCCCTGTACCGAAATTCGAACCCGCAACCCCAGGAACATGAGTCCGGCGCTCTACAACTGAGCTCTTCCGGCCCCTAATCTCAAGCTGATCAACAGCTGGCCTCTGTGTGTATGTGTGTGTGTGTGTGTTTGAGAGTGTGCATGCAGGCATATTAGACTAATTCAAGTCAAACTCCTATTAAAGACAAAAATAGCACACAACTGACAAACCAGATACACAATACATGGCACCTGCTTTACAATCAAGTCCATCAGGTATATGGTTCTGGTTTCCACACCCTTTTTACATAAGCCTGTAATCAAAATACTATCCCTTTTTGATGTTGAAAAGAACATCATCCATGTTTTCACAGCAGAATGCAACTGGACTACAGGAAAAAAAATCTGTAACAATGTGGTTAAATATTCTGGACTACAGGACAAAGTCTGTCACAATATGGTTAAAAAAAAAGGCATGACTTCACAATATAATAAAAGAAAAGGTTCTAGTCTTTCCTCCAACAGAACAGCTGTATTGGTAGCACATGGACAGGTGTGTAGCTGGAAACACAGTAACAGGATACATTGACCCTGTTGTTAGTCTGCATTCTTTCACTGTAGTTTCAGTCAAAGATAAAAAAATTGCGGACAAATGATGACTCAAAATAAACACACACATAAAACAGGAAATGTGTCATTAACAGTGGAAATCCCAAACCCATCCATCCTCTGGCAGAGGTTCTGCCAAACTGCAGAGTATACGATCTAATCCAATCAACAAGAGCTTTCACAAGGAAGTTTCTTCCCTTTATTTCTCTGGGTCCATTTTCTCTTGTCTCCTTGTAAAGACCCCCTCTGTTTAGCCCATGCATACTGAGCTTTAATGAAAGCCAAAAGAACAGTACAGATCTGTGGGAGGTCCACACTTTGTGTACACATTAACAGTATCACTGCTCTTCATGCAAAAAAATATTCTGTCTCATGTAAAACAGGACAGGCACACAGCGCTACCTGGTAATCTGAGAAGTCTGCTACACCCCATCACAAAGACAATATTCAACAGTCTCTCACTCGAAGGATTACCAGCTCCATATTACCAGTGCACAGTGCTGGCAGCTACAATGAAAACAGCATCCCAGGAGGACACGGACCCTGCACATGCATTTCTTTCTTCTGCATTTGACAGTACTGTACATACAGATCCCATCATTTTCGTCCCTTGTAAATGATAACCCTTCAATTAACTCTGTGAATTTTGAATAAGACCTGCTTCCTGTTTTCAAGGCATCTTGTAGAAACCCAGACAGACATGCCGAGAAAGACATACACGCTGACAGACAGAACCAACAACAAAACATTATTCCCACAACATTACTCCCATTCCAAGCTTTGTAAATGACTGGCAACCAGATTTCAGTCAGATGGTCTACCCCACAAATTTCAGATTACTTTACTAATCTGCATAAAGTCAGTCCCCTTACACTCCTAACACTCCACCTTGTCACAACGTGGGTTAAAGGTCAAGTTTGACATAACGATCCATAAGCCAGCAGGTAACTGTCACAGACTGCACTGACATGACGCACTTTTATTTTCACTGCCCAGTCATCACGCATTCAGTCTGACAATCCAAAGCCCACTCTTTATGTTCTATACCAGTTGAATCTCATACCTCTGATAGAAGAGACAGGCAGAGGTAAGATACTGCAAGTTAGAAGATAAACAGAGAATCCAAACACATTCCTACAGAGGAGCAGGCTAAGAGGTATGGGGGAAAGGTCACGCTGATAATGGAACAACAAAACTTGTAAATGAATCATCCAATGAAACTGAACCTGTGTACAGTATGGTCAGCCAAGTTAGTTGACACCGGAGCAGAACAACAGAGGACATTTAGGAGCAAAAGTAAAAAAAATCTGCTACGATTTTCAGCCATGATGCCCCCTTTTTTTTAATACTGATACAAAGAATATACTTAAAAGCTGTCTAACCAAACAAACAGAAAAGTCTATGTAACCAAGCCTCTGATCTGTGTGGACGTGCGGATAACAGTATTTTTACCAATGGCAGTTGGTAAAAAGTGATGGCATACATCTGACACAAACTAGCATGTTATATACATTTCATCCCATGTATTAAAGAAGCATGCAATCATTATTAAAAAAAAAAAAAAAAAAAAAGAAAACCAGTACCGACAGATAATTATAACAAGATTGTTACAAACTTTCTTTTACAAATTAGACATTCAGCCACACAAGTCAGCAAGATTCAGATTACCCCCTACAATTGCTCTCTTATAAAAAAGAAATGAAACAAAAAAATTTTTTTTTTCACCAATATGTGTGCACTTTGTGTGCCTAATATAAAAGCTAATGAGCGCATCCTTTTATGTATGCCAGAGATTAACTATACTTCATCAATACGTATATAACAAAGGAGTCGAACTTCAAAGAAAAATCAATACATTGGTCTGATTTTAACATTACTGTTCAAGGATCCAGGCATGTATTACACTTACTCAAAGAAAAAAAATAAAAAACAAAACAAACACAAAAATACAACCATACAAACAAAAATGAAACAAATATAAAAAGCTATTTAAAAAACAAACAAACGATTCACAATAAACACAACCAAAAAAGAAAAAAAAAAAAAAATCCCAGCAGCAAAAAAAAACAATCAACATCATCATTAGAAAAAAATGTCACAGAAGGAACATTTTGTGTGCTATATTCTCTTGATAAGTTCCAAGTTTCCTGCAACTGTAAAAAAATCACTGTCTGTGAATGGTGACACTGACATTCTTGAAAAAAAAAAAAAAAAAAAAAAGTCATCTTTACCCCTCTACCCTCTCTTTTCTTGAATGAAAGTTATTGATTTTTTTTTTTCAAAAAAAAAAGCTTGTCATTAATTTCATTATAGTATTCTTACCATCAAACTCTTATCTTTATGTTCACTTTGGACTTGTTGATTACCAAATCTTTCAATTGTGAACGCGGATTGTAACCTGACATTTTGAAACAAGAAAACTTCACTGCAAGAGAGAGAGAGAGAGAGAAAAAAAAAAAAAAAAAAACGCTTAATCTTTACGCCAAATCAGGATTGTTTGATGTACATATACAGTATAAACTTTTCAACAAATATGCATGCAGTTCCAATGACACCTTTGTAAGCCTTTGCCTTCAAGCTACCTAACTTTAAAAGAAAAAAAAGTTGTCAAAAGACAGCTATATAAAAGGTTGGGGGGGGGGGGGGAAAAACCGAATGACAACCTAAACCAGAGTTGTCATAACTGGGCCGTCAGTCAGCATCACAGTCGCTGGGTACAGCAAACATCTGTGTGGAGTCAGCTTCAGCAGCTGCAGAGAAAAACAGACATGATTTTTTAACAGCAGTTTTGTATCATCATCAAGACAAACTTTGCACGACACTTTGACATTTTCTCTAACCATCAACCTCTTGTCACTGAAAACGGTGCAAGAAGCTGAAACAACAAACTTTAAAGCAAATGCATTTTCCCACATTGTAATATAAAAAAAAAATAGGTGATAAACTAGAAAGTGCAGTCAGTATACAAACGTTTCTTACTCTGTACTTCTGTTTGGGGGAATATACTCTTAGAAATGATGCCTTTTCCAGTCCTGTTTGTGATCTATACATGTTTCTAAACAAATGTGAACTGTAGTCTCTTTCTGTTGCTGTTGTCATTTACACTTGTGTGTGCTTTTTCAGCATCTTATTGTCCTTCTGCTTAAAAGTAAATTCCCTCACTTTTCTCCATGACTTCGACCCAAAATCTTATTTTACCTGAAGTTAAATCTATATCTGACTCATTTTCTGCTCACTTTCAACTTTGGTTAAGTCCCTATACCTCTACCCTGGATACACACAGCAGTTCAGACACAAAACCGCACACACTCACACACACACATGCATACTTATAAGTACTTGTTCAGAAACGAACAAGTGCAAACACAAACTGAAAAAGAGAATACATGCAACTCAACAAAATACACACTTGTTCCAATTCAATAGCACTTGTTTCATTTCTTCATGATCACACCACTGAACAGAAAGTTACACTCTCTTTTGTTGTTGTTCTGTATTTTTCTTCTGTTTTTTTGGTTTTGTTTTTTTTTAAATTCAATTTCTTTCTTCTTTTTTACTTGCTGGAGTTTACTCTTACTCTGATTACTGGATGCTCTGATGTCAGTCTGTGACCTTGGCACCACTTCTGGAATCTCATCATCTTCCATGACAGTAGCTGTAGTACCCCTGTATAAATGTAAGATTATGATTGCCCAACACATAACACTACCTTATCCGTGTGTGTGTGTGTGTGTGTGTGTGTGTGTGTGCAGGTGTGTGTGTGTGTGTGTGTGTGTGTGTGTGTGTGTGTGTGTGTGTAAGGGTGTTTTTATGTGTTTCTGCTTATTTGCAAATGTTTGTGGAATACATATCCCCAGCATATGCTGTTGCATATGTGTATGCATGTCCAGTCTCCATCATACATCATCAAGTTCCTCACTCAAGAGATTTTTCAGACCTGTTCTGACGCTATGATTTACTTTTAGCGCGTGCACACGCATGCACGCTCGCACGCACACATATACAAATATAACTTCATTCAAGAAAGACATACGCAAAAAGTAAAAATTTGAAACAAATGTCTTCACCAGTGTGTGCGTGACATCTAATGCAAAAAATAGTCATAATATGAGCTGTCATGACAGTGATTATTGCAATATGAACTTGATTGCAAATTTCAAATCACATACTATCACACAATGACACAAATACATGACACAAGGGGCCAGGAGCAGAATATATAACCACTGGATAAAAAGCATGAAAAACTGAGAAAGCATAAACAATTAAAACATATCTACAAACTCTGATTCAACGGCGACTAGTTTTCACTGTACTTCTTTCAATCAAAAATGGGTCAACCAACGCCACAGAACTAACAAAATGGCCGAGACGACTTCACTTTGGCATGGACAGCCTTGAGCAATACAGTACAGAATGCTTTCATCTTTTTTAAAAATTCAGAATAAAGTAGGAGTCATTCACTAGCCAGTTAACAGAAGCATTATATCCAGCTTTCCAGAAGCTCAGGGCTAAGTGGAACTTCACGATTCATTTGGTGCATTCAAAATTTTTCTTTCACAACATTTTATTATGAAATCCCCTAAACATAACAATCTGACAGCTGAACGCCAATCTTCACTTTTTTTTTTTTTTTTTTTTTTTTAATGTGAAACCCTGTCAATTCCCCCCCACACAAAACACTTCAGCTCAACAGAACTGAAAACACTTACATAGTGTCTGCAGTGCACAGCTTCTTGCCCGTTGGTTTTAAGGACGAGTTCTCCTCATCATGGCAGTTGTCCTCATCAGGCAAGGGTCTCTTCAATGGTCTGGGCGTGGTCAGCAGTGCAGGGCTAGGAGTTGCCACAGGGACAGGAGCAGGAGATGTGTCTGCTGGAGACTTTGCCAGGCTGTTCTTGTACTCACTGTAGGGAAACAGTCTGTACATTGTCCTTGTCTCTCCTAAAGCTTTCAGCACTGGAATCATGAGCATAAAATGTTTATAGGCTATCCATGCATATGAGTGAGAGTTCTATCAGTATGGTTCAAGGAGTGATTATGAATGGGGTGTCTGATGACAATTCACAACCTGTTTTCATGAATCTGTGAGCGTGTGTGTGTGTGTGTGTGTGTGTGTGTGTGTGTGTGTGTGTGTTTGTGTGTGTGTGTGTGTGTGTGTGAGAGAGAAAGAGAATATGTGTGTGTGTGTGTGTGTGTGTGTGTGTGTGTGTGTGTGCGTTTGCGTGCGTTTGCGTGCGTCTGTGTGCATGTGCGTGTGTTTTGTCTGTGTGTCATCTGCATTGCACATGCGAGCAATTGTGTGTGTGTGTGTGTGTGTGTGTGTGTGTGTGTGTGTGTGTGTGTGTGTAAGCATATGCATGTGCATGCATGTATGTGTATGTGTGTGCACATATGCGAGTCTATATAAGCACGTGTACTTTATTCCTTTAACTAGAAATAGATTCAGGAGTGATGACCAAAAATGAGTGAAATAGAAATGACCTAAGCCAGGTGAGTCACAACCAAAAAATATATAAACTAGCTGACAAGTAAAGAGGAAAATACTGAACAAAATGAGCATACAAGGCTTTCAATTCAAAAACACAACCATCAAATAACTCACCAGCATCAGCATTATCCCTCTTGTAAAGAGACACAAATGCAGACGTTTCATTTATCCAGGAGATCTGGATGTTACCTGGTGAAAAGGTAAGAAAATCTTGTCACAGGGTGAACAAAAACCTGGTCATGAACAAAGCATTAAACCCATTTATCACAAAGAGCTAATATCAAACCACTAACCATACAACAATAAGAAAAGAAAATGTGGAGTCCACTATCCATACAACAATGGAAAAACATCAAACTCCTCTGCACAATGATGGAAAAACATAAGTAGAAAAACTATTACTTACAGCGGTACATTCACTGACCAACTTCACCAGAATTTCCGATCACGAAATAAAAGGAAAAGAAAAAGCCAACAAAAAACAATACAAAAACGACAAGGGAAGAACAGGTGAGAACATCTTTTTTTTAATACATACTGGAGAATATGACAAAGGCAAAAACAAAAAACATGTGGAAAAAAAAAAAATGTGAATCGAACAACAGAGAATATGACATTCCCCGAAAATCTACACACAGAAGAGACAGTCCTACCATCTATCAAACTATCAACGACCACCAGGAAAACATCAATACATATAAAACTAAGCAGAGGCACACAACCAAATGCTCCAAAAAGATTGTTGATTTCAGAGGCCTTCCACTCCCTTGGGAATGTCACGTGGAATACATGGTCTCTGCGGTTGCACTGAAACAAAGTGTATTCACTATATGGTGCTTTTGACAACAAACAAGGTGTATTTGCTGTATGGTGCACTGACAACAAACAAAGTTTATTCACTGTATGGGTGCACTGACAACAGAGTGTATTCACTGTATGTTGCACTGACAACAAACGTGTTTGCTGTATGGTGCATTGACAACAAGGTGTGATTGCTGTATGCTGCATTGACAACAAACAAGGTGTCTTTGCTGTATGGTGCACTGACAACGAACAAGGTATATTTGCTGTATGGTGCACTGACAACGAACAAGGTGTATTTGCTGTATGGTGCACTGACAACAAAAGGTGTATTTGCTGTATGGTGCACTGACAACAAAGTGTATTCACTATATGGTGCACTGACAACAAGGTGTATTCACTATACGGTGCATTGACAATGACAAGGTGTATTGGCTGTATGGTGCACTGACTACAAAGAAGTTGTATTCACTATGTTGTGCACTGACAACAAACAAGGTGTATTTGCTGTATGGTGCATTGACAACAAACAAGGTGTATTTGCAGTACGGTGCATTGACAACAAACAAGGTGTATTTGCTGTATGATGCATTGACAACAAACAAGGTGTATTTGCTGTATGGTGCACTGACAACAAACAAGGTGTATTTGCTGTATGGTGCACTGACAACAAACAAAGTGTATTTGCTGTATGGTGCATTGACAACAAACATGTATTTGCTGTATGGTGCATTGACAACAAACATGTATTTGCTGTATGGTGCACTGACAACAAAAAGTGTATTTGCTGTATGGTGCATTGACAACAAACAAGGTGTATTTGCTGTATGGTGCATTGACAACAAAAAGGTGCGTTTCCTCTATGGTGCATTGACAACAAACAAGGTGTATTTGCTGTATGGTGCATTGACAACAAACAAGGTGTGTTTCCTCTATGGTGCATTGACAACAAACAAGGTGTATTTTCTGTATGGTGCATTGACAACAAACAAGGTGTATTTTCTGTATGGTGCACTGACAACAAACAAGGTGTATTTACTGTATGGTGCACTGACAACAAACAAGGTGTATTCACTATATGGTGCATTGACAACAAACAAGGTGTATTTACTGTATGGTGCACTGACAACAAACAAGGTATATTTGCTGTATTGTGCACTGACAACAAACAAGGTGTATTTGCTGTATGGTGCTCTGAGATCAAACTAGATGCACTTGCTGTATGCTGCACTGGGAACAGACAGGATGTTTTTGCTTTCTGCTGCACTAAAGAACATACACTTGATCAATGTTTGTGGCCAGTTCGTTTCTCAGCCTTCAAAACATTTTAAGCCCACACACATAATTGAACCAAATGTGTTTGGAGGAGTAGGCACAAGCCATGACAAACCAAACTGAAATAAAGTAATTGATTAGATAGTGATCTTGACACCCAGTGGTCTTAATCACACATTCATCTCAAATGTTCTCTGCAGATTTATGCAAAAAATGGTCACAGAGACCATTAAAAAACCTGAAAAGTCTCAAGTCTGTTTATGCTTGCAGAAGGAAAACTGAGATCAGTCATGTGACGACCAAGAAAGTCAAAAACAAAACAAGTGAACATACAGCACAACATCTTCACTCCACTTACAATCAGGACCTGCCAGGTTCAGGTATGGGATGTCAGCCATCCTCATCAGGAACAGTCTGCAACAGATGCGAAATAAAGTTACACACCAAAAGACATCACAGGCCAGTTTTCTCCCTTGTAGTAGTAGAGCTACCGTAGCGCAATATTACTGCCAGCACTTTTCAACCATGATGAGCACTCACTGTATCATAAAAGCCAGCTGCTTGCTCAACAGTTCAGTGAAATCTCCAAAAACTGCTCTTTCTTTGAAATTTGTCATTAAGAAGTGTAATGATCGAATGAGAGCCTTTAAAAGTGTACTTTATCACACCTGAAGTGGAAGGTACACAGGTCTACATACATGTTCCTACCCGTGAACTCGCTTTTTCAGAGTGTTAGAAGACCAAGTCTGAGTAAGTTCAATGCAGACACACCAATACAGACTCACTTGTTATGGAAAGGCTCCAACAGACTGGATGATGCTTCTACCACTGGCTTAGGCTTTCTTCATTTTTCCCTGTAATCCAACACACAGGCTGGATCATTCAGGCTATGTATGGGTAAGAATATGCACACCAAAATTATCAACTAACAGAAAAAATACACAAAAAGAGACAAAGAAACGAACAAAAGAATATTTCTTTCTTTCAAATAAATCTGTAATTGAGATACTAGATGATAAGCTTCTAGATTGAGACAGTGGGGGCAGAGAGAGCAGGGCAGTAGAGAGACACCCCCAAAATACTTGTAACACATAAAACAAAAGACAGAAATATTGACAAATACGCAAGCACATGAGAATGTTCAATTCCCATGCAACTTAAAGCGGTAATGGTAAAAGTAAGAATTACAGCAGCAGAGGCAGCAATAGTCACATTCATAACAGAAGTAGTAATAGTCATTACAATGAAGATGTAGACAACAGTGATCATGATATGATTATGATAATGATGAATAGGTAATGATCATGTTTACCCAGATAATTGGCCATGGTGGCGAACATAGAGCCTGTGACAAAGGCATCATAGCCGGCTTCATGGAACCTCTCTGTGGCCTCTTTGTAGCGGCTGTACTCATCAGGCAGCTCTGAAAACCATTAACTACTGATATACAAGTGGGTGACACCTTACAAGCACAGAAAATCATAAAAGGAAAAAAAAAAACAACAAACAAAAAAAATAACATGAAAATGATGGAACCAAAACACCAACATCATCCCCACACTCCCCTACCCATCCCTCTCCCGAAACATTCACAAGCAAGAACATGCAGATGCAAACCCAAAACATGCATGCACACAAATGACATTTGCACAAATCTAAATACACACTATTTAAAGGTTAACTTACCAAAGCAAATCTCTGACCTTACCTTTCCTCACTAGTATGGATACAAGAACCCTAAACAGGAAGAACAGGAAGCCACTGAACAAAGATTAGAAACAAAAACGAAAAAGTCAAAGATATAAAAACAAAATATAACGAATACTGTTTGGCAATGTACGTACCAACCTTGGCAGGAGTGAATGGTTCTCTCTGTAAAGTTTCTTGCATGTGTCCAAGGACAGTGATGGGTATAACTTCCTGCAATTGAAAAACATAACAAATCTTAAAAAACAGAAGACTAACAAAAGCAGGAAAATATCACAATTTTCAACCTCCAAGGAATGCAGCACATGCAAAGTCTCTATACCACACTTCTCTTGCACACACACATACACTCACACACATACACAATCTATGCAAACTTACAAGAATCAAGTTCCATAGAAACGGACATTATGGTAAACAGCAGTTTAGAGTACAGTAGTCAAATATACTGAACATATGTGCATTCAAATAATACAACAACAAACACAAAATCACATGCTTACCCTCAAAGGCTGTGTACTGGCCATGTGTTTTGTGTCAATCAGTCTGTGGGGGAAAAAAAGACACCAACATTCAAAACACCAACATCTCATAATATGGGCTGTTGAATTCATTGCACAAGATTAGCTGTATGAATAAGTGAGTCAATTTAAACTCATGGGCTCTAGGATTAGTAGTTGTTGAAACTTTCAAGAAGGAAAACACTGCTGGCTTTTGTTATGATTCTCTTCCGTTATTTTTTTTTTTACTGTTATATTGAAAAACATGTTTCCTTTAAGGCAATGTCACAGCCACAGACTGAATTATAAATGTATTTTGACCGTGTACATTACATTATTATCATTATGTGCATATGACTCTCACACGCAGGCACAAGAGAAATTGTAGAGAACCTTTCAAACAAGAACATGTGTTGCAACCCATCTTTGGTCAAGTTTCAAAACCTACTCAGCTTGCAGACCTGCCAACCCCCTAAGAGACCAGTGAGTAAGAATTGAAGCTCTGTGAGGCAGAAATGTGTAATTTCAGAGCGCTAAGAGTAATCAAGCGTGACACTTACTTTTTTCAAACAAACACGATGCGATGAAATTGTTTCGCACAATTTATGTGAACTTTACTTTTCTTCAAACAACCTTTTCTTTTAAGTGTCACAAGAAATCTTTACAAATTATGAAAATGTATGAAAATGGAAAACACTATGCAAACATATGCAATGACACCTTTGTTCTTGCCAGTCATCACATTGGCATTACCACAAACCAAGGACAGGCAGTTCTGCCATGGCACACCAAGGCTTGATAATGCGCCAGAAACAACCTAAAAAATGTTCTCCTCTGATGCTGACTCTGAGCATGTGGAGTTGGCTATCAGCTCAGTGGCGATTTGGTAAGTCTCGCACCACCCCAGAAAAGAATTTGTTCCCCCCCCCCCCCCCCCCCCCTCCCCGACTTCCATCAGTCCCCAACACAAACGGTCCATTCTGCAGTCCCCCATGGCAAGAGTCCTCACAATGTGTGTTGTCTTCGTTCGACCGCTCTTGAACTGTGTGGCGATCTCCGAATCTAAGAACGCTCTTTAAAAAGCTGGGATGCATGGTCGGCTGCGCTAAGAGCGATGATGTACTCGACAAAAAACCCGGCCACCACTGCTTCAGCCCGAATTACCCTTTTCCTCATTTCATCCTCGTTTGAGGTGTCTACAGTCTGAAAAAAAAACTGTGTGATGCCGGAAGAATTCGGCACGTTAGAGGAATCAATGTGCTTGTGTGACTCAAGGTGATGCTTCACATCCACCCATGGGAAATTGTGAAGTCGGACTCGCAAGTGGTACACCGTGCACAATTTACACCTTTAGCCGAAGGTCGTATGCAGGGGAATTTTTCCAAGTATTCTTTTCGGGACTTTAGACCAAGTTTTTTTTCTTTTTCACATCTTGTCCAGAACTTTCTGCTCTCCACGTTTCGGCATTTTCGCAACTTCAAACTTCAAAAGGACGCCAACTTCGCTGAATGGTAAAGATGGTGAAACGAACTGCGTATGACGGAAACGCTTCTGAAGATTACTGGTTATACGCACGGCGCCGTGCCTGTCTGTACATAAGCCGATTTTTTCGTCTTTTTTTTTTTTTTTAAAACTTTCAATGCATAATTTTTTGGCTAAATGCGTAAGGGCGTAAGATTCATCACTTGGGCGTAATAAATTACGCGAAATGCGTAATGGTTGGCAGGTCTGAGCTTGCCTCCCATCTGCCTGTCTCTTTCTCATATATGCCCATATTCTCTCTGTTCACCTTTCTGATACAGAGCATAACATTTTGTTACAATTACAATTGACCTTTTGCATGTATGCATGTGTGTGCTTCACTGCACTATCTTGAATAAGAGATGGGTTAACACAGACATAAACATGCAAACTCAGCTTGGAAAAATCTTTTTCTCACTTTCCCTTCAGAACACAGACAGTGACTCAATATCACATGCAGAAGCTGTTTTTCTTCTCTTACAGTAGACGAAATAGGAAAACTTGAATTTCTTTACATATGCATGCAATGCCAAAGCAAACAAATGAGCATGCATTCATGCAAGCACACACAAATACCAAAAATACACACGTACACACTTGCAATTACGAGTACCCAGACCTAGTGAAGCTGTCTGTAAATCACATAATCAAACAAAGCAGAAAGCAAAGTGCGAACTAAACAGAATCATAGAGAAGAATACAACTGGTATTGTTTGGTAATAATGAACAAATAAAAACAGATAAAAGGTTTAACCAAATTATTCTGTTTGCTAACTATTTTGTGGATAAATGCAAAATCAATGACATAAAACTTGAATGAATTGAGAAGCAAACATGAAATCGAAAAATATATGCATTGCATGGAAATGCGATTCACAGAAATTCATAAAAAAGTGGTATCCATACCAGAAATCTTGTGGAAAGTAACAGATGTGAATAACGACATGTAGAAATGCTGATACCTTCTACCATTCTTCCACAGATTACTGTACATAAATGAACTGGACTGGAGGATTGTAACACCTCGATGTGTTGATAGAATGCATTGTGCCCCTATTTATGGACTAATTGTTTCGCCTTTGTTTGTTGCAAATATATACTTGTATGCCATGGTGCCAATCAAAAAAAAGTAAGTGGAAAAAAAAGCAGAAAGCAAAGCGCACAAAACTTGGAAAGCAGTTCCTCACCATGTCCTTGAACTCTTCCAGATCCTGATGATGATAAACATACGGATCAGTACACACTGAGTAAACTTGTGTTATAGCATGTGTATGTTTATACGTGCTCACATGCGGGTATGCATACACACGCGTGTGTGTGCACAGGTACCTCTCAGAGTGCGTGCATCCATGTGCTCATCATGTATGCATGGTGAGTTTGCATACATGCATGCACACGTGTGTGTGTGTGTGTGTGTGTGTGTGTGTGTGTGTGTGTGTGTGTGTGTGTGTGTGTGTGTGTGTGTGTGCATGTGTGTCTGTCTACGCACATGTACATATATACACTCGTACAAATACATGCAATCACATTCTTTTTAATTCTTCCCCTCCCCCAACTCTCATTGACAGCAAGATCAAAAACAACATAAGACATGCTGGAACAATGCAAGAATAAACTTTCCAGTACAATAAAACTGCCGGGAGTTGGAAACAATGGGAAAGGAAAAAAAAAAAGAGTACAGAGGAAGAGAACGGAGAGAGAGACAGACAGACAGACAGATAGATACTGAACATTTTTTTTCATTCATGAGAGAAAAAAAGAATAGGCACAAGCTGGATTTTTTTTTCCTTTTGACATATCAAACATCCGGTAAATGGAAGCAACAAAACAAAATGAAAAAAGGGAATAAAATACTGACACAGTGCCAATTCTTATATACACATACAAGCAACATGCCAGCAAAAGAATACAATTAGGTAAAGAAAGCAAATTTCAAAGACATGATGCAAAGAAGGTCAATAAATAAGACAGACAGACAGACAGACAGACACAGAGAGAGAGAGAGAGAGAGACAGAGAGAGAGACAGAGAGAGAGAGAGAGAGAAGAAGGGGTAGAGGGAAGACGTGGGCAGAGACTGACAGAGGGCAAGAGAGAGTTGGAGATGGAGAGAAAATAAGACTAATACAGAACATACACAGGAGAAACTGAACCAGTTAAAATCAGATCATTACACATGTTAGGAAGACACATTCAGCATGAAGACAAAAAGAAGCCTACCTGGGGTAGAGGGTGGCAGAACTGATTCATCAGATGCATCACGTCCAACACCATGTTATGGCCTACCACTGTCTTCCCCTGCCATCAGCACCAACTCATCATTTTCCTGCAGTCAGGGAAATCTTAATTCTTTCTCCATGGACAATGTGTAACAGATTAGATTCTTTCCCTTGCCGACCAGGCTTTCCCTGTTCTCTTTTCCTTTTTTGTTTAAACTTTACTAATACAGCTCATGATGCTAACATATTTGCCTATTGTTACCTATCAATGGAAAGGGTAAAACATAAACTTTGTACTCATTACTGCTGAATATCATTTAGCTGATATCAAAATGCTGCTGTGACAATTTTTTTAAAAGCTGTTTGACTTCCAGACACAAAAATGCCTAATATTCCTACCTCTGAACTCTTTGAGTCATAAAATTTGACTCAAAGAGTTCGGAGCTAGAAATATCACGCATTCTTATCAAACATCATCACCACTATCATAGGAAAAACTTACTTTTTCCATTAGCTAGGACATAAAACTAAGAATGCAGTTTATGAAGTGGTAGAAGGAAAAACAAGGGAACGATTTTTAGACTGCTGGCACCATGAGCTTATAGGAATCAGCTCCCTTGCTGTCACATCAGCACGGCACAGCTGGAAAAAAGGAGCAACAAGCATCTGCCACAGAGATGACAGGTCTGGGATCTAGATTCTAGCACATGGGGCTGGTGTGTATGTGGAGGGGGGAGGGGGAGGGATTGTTTCATATACCAGATAACCATGACACACTACAACTTACCAATGTGACTTAACCTCACCATAGTCCATGATGGATTACAGTGTATAATGAATGATCGATACTATAAGCTGTTGAGAAACAGACACTGATCACAACTGAACAAGTTGATCTACAGTTTGGTGCTAGAACAGATTTAGCCAAGCACCAAGCAACTGGAAAATGCTCTAGTCAGTTTTTTCTTTGACAAACTGCCCAGAAGTCCAGAAATCATGGAACAAATCCTTCACTTACTGACTGACTGCGCAATGAGCCTCATCACTTTGGCAAACCCCACAGCTTCTTCCAGCTCCATCTAACAACAAACATAAACATCATTTATAGAATCACAGCACAGAGTGTATGAGGGAAGCCAAAAGAAAGACAGACATGTCTAAATATCTCGCAGAATATATTGCTCCGTGACAAAATGGTGGCAAGAAAGGCTTGCCATACATTGTTTTATAGGAACCATAGGCTCCTGACACGATCAGATTTATCAGTCATCTCTCTCTCTCTCACACGTATACTTATGTAAACGTTTCATATTCAACACATTTTTGTTTCAGCTGCCAATTTGTTAGTGATAAAACACAGAAAGAAGAAGAAAAAAAACGGAACTCCCAAAGGAAGAAAGAAGGAGCAAGAGTTGCAATGAAGCAAACATTGAAATGAAAGAAAAGAGATCAGGATAGTCAGACAAACAGAAAGAGAGAAATGGAAACAGGGAAAGAAAGCAGAATGGAGAAAGAAAGAGAGGAACGTCAGACAGAATGAGAGACAGTGGTAGGATACAGTCACAACGAGACAGGAAGGGGGAAAGAGAGAACACAGAGCAGGTCAGAGAGAGAGAAAGAGTGGATGGATGGGTGAAACAGAGGCACAGGGAGAGGTAAAGGAGGACAAAAAAGACAAGGGGGTTGGGGGGATAAGAGACAGGGAGAAATGAGAACTGATGTCCCCACTCACAATCTCTGCGTTCTGCTTGTCCTTCTCCTTCTTCTTCAGTTCTTCATCACTGGTCACTTTGGTCACCACAATGAAGCGCTCCTTCTTCTCCCCAGTCTTGGTTTCCAGGTGTACAGAAGAGAATCTGATTCAAGGAAGAAAAAAAAAAAGAATCCAAACTGGGTTTTTTTTTTGACCATGTCTAGCCATCACTGTCGCTGTCTAAAGAAATTTCGAAAGTAAACACATGATAAACTTTCACACATCTGGTACAGTTTGTATGTTTTTTTGTCATTTGTGTGAGACTTGAATTTTCATAATGTGGCTCAGACAGTCCATCATGGCAAAATAACAATAATAATAATACTAATGAGGACAATTTTTACAGTGCCCATCTTAACAACGTAGGCTATAGGGTGCTTAACCCGTTGACTGCCCTTGCACGAAGGGCGTTCGTGGTGGTTTCGGGAAAGCTGTGTGCCCTTGCACGAACGGCGTTCAAGGTAATTTCATCATCAAAATTCGGCGATTTAAAGAAGGGAGGCAAGGAGAAAAAAATGGCTTAAACGGTTGTAGGGACCCTAAAGGACGGTTTCTTCCCTTTCACGGGTCGCTGACTGACCGGCTCGCGTCCGCTCAGACGATAACTTCGGCAAAGTTCGGCTGAGTCATTCTCGGTTCAAGATGGCAAGTCGAGCAGGCAGTTCAATCAGGCACGTGCCGTTTTCAAACGATCTAATGGCTCTTGAAATGCTTCAAGAAGTTATCCGAGACCGTGAAAGCGATGACGAAGACTTCAGAGAAGTGGAACGAAGCGATTCAGAGGAGGAATAAAGCGATCACATCAACACCACCCTTTGCTATCAGAGATTGGTATTGATGACGAAGCTGATCCCCGACTTCAAACCGAGCGATACCAGCGCAAGTGGGCCCGAATCGGAGAGAAACGAGCCGATTCCGTCTATGTCGACTGCCTTCCTCCCTCCTTTCGTGAGAGGTCGGGAGGAGAGTCGAGGAAGGACAGGGGGTTCAGGACAACGGCGAGGGTCCAGTGTGAGGGGGCGTGGCAGAGAGGAAGAGGGTGTGGCACTCGTCAGTCTAAACTTGTTTCAGAATGGACAGAGGCCAGTGCTGATTGCCCAAATCTCGACCTTTTTTTCACGGGGGTGATCCAGGTATCAAGGTGAATATTGACAATTTCAATGGAGTTATAGTGGGTATACATTGTGTGTGCGTGTGTGTGTGTGTGTGTGTGTGTGTGTGTGTGTGTGTGTGTGTGTCTGTGTGTGGTGTTTGTGTAGTGTTTGTGCATGGTGTGTGTGTGTGTGTGTGTGTGTGTGTGTGTGTGTGTGTGTGTAGGTAGGTAGGTCCAGCCTAACAGTAGCCATGGCTAACAGGCAGCAGAACAGGAGAAAACTGCCAATTTCAACTTGTTCATACTCCTCAACTACTCAACACTGTCAAATAAAAAATATCTCCACATCTAAAATGAACCTCTAACATGAAGTCTGTGTGTTTTTTTATGGTATGAAAGAAGTGTGCTTTTATTGTGAACGATCTAAACACACAAACCATACACTGCGTTGGCGAGCTTGTGCAACAATTCAAGCCGCGGGCTATCCGTGACCCGCAAACAACAACATCCGGAAAAGCGTTCGTAACTTTGACACACTATATGCACAGCGACGATGTTGGTTACCATGAAAACAGAAAAACCTGCAGAATCGATCGGTATTAAGTTCGTCATAGTTCCTTTTCATTAAGTGCCGCAAATTTTGTGCCGAAAGACTAGCATAAACTTCAAAAGCATATCAACATCGCTAATTCTGAACAAAACATATTGAAAGACCACTCGTTTTGTAGAAAAATCAATGCTCTTTTCGTTCGTGTATATAAGGACGCACAGGCTGCTGTGTGTATAAGTTCCGGCCAGGATAAAGAGAGAACCCCGTAGTCCAATCGGCATTCAGCATTCCGACAACGGGGGGGTACGAAGCTGACACGATGTTCGAGTCGAGTGGCGAGTTTAAACCGATGGATCTCAACGATTTTGAGCGTGATCTTGGTAAGTATGCGAACGATTCATTTGTTTAAGCCCTTGCCCTGTTATTTTCAAGGAATTTGTGTTTCTCAACTCTGGAAAATTATTTTAGAAGTGATTTTTTCATCAGACATGTGCTCGGTCGAGTGGTGGTTGTTAGCTCCCGTGATCAGTACTAATGGTTGCAATCGGTGATCAACCTTTTAGTTTTAAAACAATTTCATAGAATAACTTTTACCCAAGCTCGTTTCAGATTTTATATAAAAAGGTTTATGATTTTTGTCTGGAGCGAAAATTACGAATAAAGATTAAAATTTGGCAGCTGTAACTTCGACAGGGACGATAACTCAGGTTTCAGACCTCAATGAAAATTGAAAGTAGCAGTTGTTTTGGATTACTTTGCAGTACTGTTGTACCAAAATGAATCAATGAATTAATAAAATCAATAAATTGATAAATAAATGAGATAAAAGAAAAAAAAAAAAAACTAAAAAGTAACAAAAAATACTCATTAACTAATTAAAGAGAATGTTAGCTTGAAGCTGCAGTATGAGTGTGGCATATGTACTAAAAGATAGGAGTAAGAAAATCAGAATTTGGAAACTTGAAGCATGTATTATAATAAAATGACTAGCTGGTGTGTGTGTGTGTGTGTGTGTGTGTGTGTGTGTGTGTGTGTGTGTGTGTGTGTGTAGCTGGTAGCATTCACTTAAAAGTCTTATTGAAAAATTGTGGCAATGTGTATTTAAAAAATTTTTACTGTTGAATCATATATCCATAAATTATAGAACTTGGTATATAAAAAAAAAAAAAAAATGTTCTTCAAAGTTATCATGCACTTTCATTCACAGTCTCTGAATTCAAACAATCCATTTTCATCACTGATAGATCAAAACAAATGTCCAGTTATTAACTGTGTTCAGTTTATTCAAAATTGTGTGTGTGTGTGTGTGTGTGTGTGTGTGTGTTTGCATGCATGCGTATGTATGCGTGTGTGTGTGTGTGTGTGTGTGTGTGTGTGTGTGTGTGTGTGTGTGTGTGATAAATTTCAGAAGATGACCAGTACCTGCAAGAATCTGACAGTACCACTGAAGAAGAACCACAAGAGCCAGATCATTCAGCACTTTTGGAACATGAAATAAATATTTGTCATCAGTCTTCTGATGATGAATCAGACTATGAATTTCCATTCAATTTCTCAGGCCAGGGACAGTCAGTAGCAGTTTTTTCTATGATGATGCATTTTACATTGGTCAAGTACTAGAAATTGTTAGACCTGACCTTGCTTGCATTTCCTTCATGGACCAGAAAGGAACAGAAAAAACCTGTTTAGATGGCCGTTGTCAGACTCCACTGGGGAAGTTGCAAGTAAATATGTCTTTTATTCAGACTTCAACATTCTACCAAAGAACAGAGTTTGGAGCATTGACTGTACCCAGCGGGGAACCCTGAAAAGAAGATACAAACAATATGTTAAAAAGTACTGTTAATGTTGGGGTACAAAATGGAGATGGCCAGTTTTATCTTAATGGTGATTGAAAAACAGGAACATGGAAAGAGGGTGATTTTTCTGGTATTTGAAAAGTTTTTAAGACAGTTGTGATTTACTGTTCCTTTTGGACATATATTTGCCCGTTATTTGGTACATATTTGCTTGGTGAAATTCTTGAGCATTTGATTCTGTCCCCGTGATAATGACGGAATATATGTGGAATGTAGGTGATTTTGTTTACTTTGATGTAATTTGTACATAAAGGTGAAGGTTGAACTCATGGATGTTTTTTACCTTTAGTTCCTTCTTCAATGCTGATTATTTTGATACCTCTACTTGTCTGTAGCATGTGTCATTCCAGAGTTATGGGTTGTTAAGTAACAGTACCCTGTGTTTGCCACAAAATGACACGTCGACAAATCAGCATTTTAGTCATTTTTGAAGAGGCACAGCTAAAAAAACAAATAATCATTGAGCTCTGGAAAAAAATAGGTTCAGTGTATCCATCACAGATAATAACTCTGCCAATCTGAGAGTATATTAGGTGAATAGTTCAGAAGATATGAGGGTCCAAACATGGCCCTTTGGCCAAAACGTGAAAAACGCCATTTTTTTACCCCATTTTAAAGCTCAATATCTCAAAAAACTATTAAACCTATGGCCTTGAAATTTGGCATGTGTATCACTTTTAATGGGGTCTTTTGAAAAATACAAAAACATTCCATATTTTTTTCAAGTAAAAAAATGGCTGGACCTACTAGTGTGTGTGTGTGGTGCTTTTGCATGTGGTGCTCTGTGTGTGTCTGTGTGTGTGTGTGTGTGTGTGTGTGTGTGTGTGTGTGTGTGTGTGTGTGTGTGTGTGTGTGTGTGTGTGTGTGTGTGTGTGTGTGTGTGTGTTTGAATATGCTTTTGAATATGGTGCTTGTGCACAGTGTGTGTGTGTGTGTGTGTGTGTGTGTGTGTGTGCCCAAATGTATGTCAGTCAACTATAACTGGCATTTACTGGCAGTAGTGTGGGATCCTGATCCTTCTGTCTGTAGGTTCTGTGGTGTGGTGTATTCTCTGCGACACCGGTGTATTTTTCAGTTGGTAGTGTGCTTTCATCATCATCTGTGGTGTGGCCTTTTGTAGCTAGTCCTACCTTTAGCAGTCACTTTTTTTTTCATTTTTTTAATTTTTTTTTTTGTGTGTGGTTGGTTTTGCAATGTTCTACTTATTACCTTCTGTGGTGATGACTTTTTATCAATTGCACTTAGTTCATGAGTGAACCAAACCACATGTGTGAAAGAAAACTGATAGAATAATTGGAAGTTACACTTAGTGTTGTTATTGTTAGTTCATCTCTGCTAAACAAGACCAATTCCCAAGAGGCTTGCAAGATGTGCAGACTGATGCTGTGGATAATGTGCAGTTCCATCTTCTTTCCTGCGTTACCTGGGCTGGAGTGCCCTCTGTGATATGGGTTGCTAAACATTTTATGCATTGTCAAGCTTTATTGTGAATACAGATGTTTGTCCTGAAGTTCAAAGGATACTAACACCAGTTTTTGTGGTATTTCATTGTGATTTTAGTGCTATAGTTTTGTTTTTATGTTCTGAAAGTGTCTGATTTTCAAACAAAACATTCATCATTATGTATATTTTTGGTCTACTTATTACAAACAAAATCAAACTATTGTGATGTCTGGCTGTAGCCAAGGATATAACAAAGAAAATTTCCCAAGTATCTAAGATATATGTCAAGAATTTAAAGAGTGGGCATATCAGTGAACCTACCTAAGAAAACAAAAATTTGTCCCTTGATACCTGGATTGTACTGTACCCCAGAAATGCATAAATTTATCATATAAAACAACAATTGTGGGTTGTAAATTCACCACCAAATATTTACACAGATGTTCAGTAAACACTAAAACCACTTTTTACTGGGTTTGTATGTTTTTTGTTTTGCTTCTGTGGGGTTTTGTATGCTTGCAAAATATGATTTTTTTTTTTTTAAGTTGAATTATAAGATTATTTATTATACTCATAATGAACAAAATCAAATATTATTTGCAGATATTATAGCCCTGGGTATAAGAAAAAAAATGCCAAAAATCTAAGAGATATCTGTACAAATAAATGAGCACTGATCAAATTAGTGAACCTACCGCAAAAAGTCAAATTTTGCTCCGGCACACAGAAGTACAAAACTGATACAAAATAGCGGCAGTCAAGGGGTTAAAATCACATATCTCTTTTCAGCAGTCACCATACTATTAACAGAAATCTTATCGATAAATAGGTTGTACACAGGTTATCTCTCCTTTACAAGTCTATATCTCTACTAATATCTGTCTGATATGAAAGCAGTTTGTAGTACTGGACTTGATGTATTTTGAAGAGATGTTAGATGAAAACTTTCTGATTCATTTCTCCAAAAGGTGACCTCAGACTCATATGGTTGGGTAGAATCACTATGCACCCTAGCATCTCACTTGGTTCGTATTGTCTGGTAGATCAGTTTCCTCTGAAAGGCATTGCAGGGATCCAGCTGCAACACATCTTCTCCAGAGTTTTCAGTGAACTGGGTGATTTTGTCACTGGAACAGAGAGGGAAAGAAGTCAGATTACATATACATGGGTGAAACTGGAAATGAATGGAAAAACTGAAAGGTCGGGGTCCAGGGACCGCCTAGGCCCCTTGCAGGGTCCAGGGGCAGTGTCCCTGGTGAGGCCCCAGGGGGGGCAAAGCCAAAATTGATTTTTTGAAAAATTCAGACCATTTTCGTGGCTTCTGGTGAAAGGAAATTTGGAACTGAGGCCTTGTTTGAAACGCATATTTACTGCTTACATGACAGTTTCCCATACATGAAGTGGATTTTTGTTTGTTTTTGTGTGTGTGTGTGTGTGTGTGTGTGTGTGTGTGTGTGTGTGTGTGTGTGTGTGTGTGTGTGAAATACAGTGCAGTGAAACCTCTCTATCTAAACCTTCCCTAATAAGACTTCCTCTCTAAAGTGACTCTAAATTCTGTGACAGTTCCATCAACCTGCCTGTTAAATTACCTGTCTTCTTATCTTCTTTTAAAAAAAAAAAGTCCATGTTTCATGTTAAGATCACAAATCTGTGCATTTTCTAAGGTCTTAAAAGAGATTTTCCACTGTACTTCCAAAACTAACCCATTTTATTACACGGAAAAAATAGAACCTTAAGTAGTTTTCCCCCATCCTTTTTCCAGAAAACTAGCCCTCATATTTATTTTTCTTTTATGTTTTTTTTTTTTCTTTCTTTAAATATTTTTTTTCATACTATTATGTGTCTCTCTCTCTCTGTGCCTTACATCCATCTTGTGTGTGTGTGTGTGTGTGTGTGTGTGTGCGTGTGTGTGTGCGTATGTGTGCATGTCTGTGTGTGTGTCACTAGGGGGGAAGGGGGTGGGGTGGGGGGGGGCATGGAGGGCTGCTGAAAAAGATTTTACTGAAATTCTTACCTTCATGCTTTTAATATGGTCCAGACTTCTGGCATGCTTTGCTAGCCGAGATTTTCCATTGGATCCATACTTGAGGTCTGAGTCGCACACGCGGCAAAACGCTACACCAGGTTTGTTTGTTTTCAAACACCAAACACGATGTTGTCGTTTTTCATCATCTATTTCGTTCAGCTAAGCCCATTGCCATTTATTAGTGATGCCAGCATCGATCTCCTCAACTAAATCACCTTCTTTAAGATAGGACATTCTCATGATTTCCAACAAACTCCAAACTTGAAATCTAGATTTTGGCAAATGGTGCTTTATCTTTGTTCCCTAAAATAAAGAGTACTTCTGATTCGGCACTTCCGCCTTATGGTAAGATGCATTCAATACGTACTTTGTGCAATTTTACAGATGGTTTTGAAAAACTTTTTTTTTTTCCTTCAGATTTATGAAAAACGGAAAATTCCATCTCGAATAATTTCACAAAACGGATTCCGTCCTCAG
>JADBJO010000161.1:275000-285000 GCA_016801955.1 Conus betulinus
TTCAGCTGACAATGTCCTGGATCAAGTGATGATTCAGCAACATTTCAACAGGAAGTTGTTCCGTATTTACAAAAAAAAAAAGATTAAGACTGGGTGATTTTCTGCAAAGAAAATGGCTTTACTGCAAACAATGGATGCCAAAGTTCTGTCAAGGAGTGACAGCAGCAGCAGTGCCGGCATGGATTTAATACAAATAGCAGATTTACTTAGAACATAACTAGCAACAAAGTGAAAGGAAAGTGTCATGATGCAAATAGTGAATGCTGAAGTGCTGTGGAGGAATGACAGTAGCAGTACCAGCATAACTGTATCTAACAGAAATAGTAGATTTATTTGGAATATAACCAGCAACAAGGTTAAAGGAGACTTTCACGATGACTTTTGAATAAAAATACATTTTTCCATTGCAAACAATGTTGGAGATCAAAAGTATACTGGGTCTGGTTGAAAACCAGTCAATTGGTGACTAAAAATTTGTGATCAAGCATTATCAATGAAAGTGTGAAATTGCAGTCTGTCCAACTAAAAATTGAATGAAAACATTCCAAATGACAAATTTTAGTATTCTGAATGTTCCTGATTGATTGACTGAATATTTTGATAATAATATCAAAGAGCCACCTGAATCTGGAACTGATAATCATTTGGATTATATCAAAATATTATGTCACATAGATATGAATTTATTTACACATGTGTGATTGATATTTTGGCAAAACATGCTTGATGTACTACTGTGTTTGAGGCACCAAACCTGGATTTTCCCGTAAAAGCATTACTGGCAACGATATCAAATTTACAATGCATTTCTACAGTTTTTGAAAAGATAGGTTTATAGTTCAGAAGGACTGTTTTAATAGACAATATTCTATAATCTGCAAGGAAGGCATCTCTGTGTCAGAACAAGTGTTAAGCAAGAATGACTCTGCGGTTTTCATAAGACAGATGCTGCTAATGCCTATGGGCATGCCCCCAACAATTCTGCCCCTTCAGTCAGCTTAATGAACAGTTCAATCACAGACAGAAAATGCCAAAGCACAGGTGTGAAACTAAACAGTTGAGTGCAGACAGTCAAAACATATCGTATATTATCTCAGCATGCATGCACTTTAAATCAAACACCTGATCCTGCATCTATTTGCTTGACCCATGAACTGAGTAGAGGTAACTCTATATGTACATAAAACTCTATCTACAATTTTTCAGTTCAAGCTATATTACTATTATTAATGTAAACAATATCATTTCATCAATTACACAAATAAAAATTAAAAGCATCTTTACAACATGATCTTTTAAAATTTGCATACTCATGGTATTTACTGAAATAAACTGTAACCAAAATAATAAACAGAAACGCAATTTTTAAGAGAGGGCACACACACACACACACACACACACACACACACACACACACACACACACACACACACACACACACACACTTTCTCTCTCTCTTAAAGAAAGGAAAACATATACACAAAGAGGGTGTGAACAGAAGTAGCTAATATCTGCCTTCTAGTCTTACCTCTCTCAGCTTCATATACCTCTCCTCAGGGGTGTCGAAAGGATTAGTATGGCTGTGTTCTTGCTTGTCCAGCCCTGTCAAAGAAGACAATCAATTGCTTTATCCTCTCATCTGAAAGACTAGTAAAAGCGAACAGTCAACACAGACAAAACACCCATGCGCAAATCAGCAAAACGCTCTCCAGTTTTATGACAATATTCTAACTTAAATAGCCTTGCAGCACTGAGAGTCAGGACTGAAATTTCCATTTACTGAATGAGTCTGCACTGATACAAATAATATTAAGGCACTAAACCAGTAACCTTTGGCAAAAGCAGGTGTAATCAATATCATATGTTTTTGCTAAATATTGAAGCTTCCTAAAAAGGGCTTCCTAGAACTGCTGCACTGGCATACACTGATGTATAGTGATGACTAATACATTGTAACTGTCAAAAGGCAAGGACCGGAATGACTTCTTACAGCTAATACCATGTATAGATAATTCATAATGTTAAGAAAAAGCAAGTAAACTAAAACACCCCCAATACAAATTAATGCTACATTTGTATCCAAACTTTGCAATACAGATTTACCCTATATCTTAATTATATTTATCAATAAGTTTCAATAAACTCACCTGTAAATTCCCCATCTACAGCTAGAAAACTTGCTTGGCTGATGGCCTCTGCAATGTCATCAAGCTTCTCTGTGAAATCTGCAAAAAGATGCCATGTAATTTATTGCTGTTATCCTTCCACAATTTTTGTCTCAAAATCACATACTATTAAAAGTGTTCTGTACACAATCTAGTGTGATTATCATCCTATAGCTTAAGGTTCTTCACTAAAATTACAAGGACTGACTGTTCCCAAACCAGAGTTCTTCCAGAGTTGTGAGCTTACAATCAACCCTGACACAATTAAATCTTGTCCATGAATATAGCCTGCAAAACTGGTTGTTTATTATACTAGCAGTTTTTGTCACACAACCACCAGACTTTGTGAAGAACTGATATAGGAATATGAAGAGGAGTGCAATGATATTTATAATTGGCACATGAGCTGCAACGAGAAAAGCTAGGTGGTTGTGGACATTGAGCTAGAATAAGTGGCATGGGGGTATTTGAAATGACTTGGAAGATGACACTACAAAAAAATAAAAGATAGCAAATGTTTTGATAACAAGAGTGCAACTGAACGTACCAGTCATCATGAAATTTTGTTATTATAACCCTTGCTAGCCTTTCATCGGATAGTAATGCTTTCATGATCATGGAATATGTTGCCCAGCATATGCAATGAGGATCAAATTACCTCGATGTGAGGTCATGATGCCACCTTTCACTGAAACAAAACCGGTCTGGTGCAAATGTTGGAGAGGTTGTCAGCTGTTATTTTATGAATGTTACTTGTTAGGCTCACTGCTAATCATGATGATGATTTCTGTCCTGACATGACAAAACCCTTAAGAACCTGCCCTTACACATGATAATAATCAAGATAACCAACAATGAACATAAAAAACCATTGATATGAAGTTATTAACAAAAAATGAATTGGATGTGCAGAAGGATTTCCTGTTCCTCTACACTATAGTGAGGGTCAAGAATCCCACAGAACAATCCAGAAGCTAGTGCCAGGTGTCTGACAGTGATACTGCTAGTTACATTTCAGGGTGTTATCCTCATTCCCCCCCCCCCCCCACCCCCCACCCATAAATTCTGAACAACCAAGAAGTAGCTCATAAAGCTAGTAGGTCATGTAACATTTACCTACATGTACTGTGATGTGTCATATCACCCATGTTCCAAGCTCGACAAATCAGTACAGAGATGCTAAGGGAATGATCTGTCCTAAATTAAAAAATGCCATTAAATCTAGTCCCTTTGTGAGGAACATCTACTTCCTGACATAGTGTCTTTAGATAGGGCTTCCTGACAGAATGTGGATGTTATGTGAAAGGGCTGCCTGGCAAAATGTCCATATTCTATGTAGGCCGTACTAGCGACTTACACTGGTGCAGGAACAGTTCTACAATTAGATAGTTGATGGAACATCTGATAACTCCTCCACCCTGCTTTGCTGTTGCTGGGCCATAGACTCTCTGGCACTCTATTTGTTAAACCCCATGTACAATTCTTCTCCACATCACTTTCTGATAAAGAAATGGCAACTCCTCTAATTCCACATTCTGCTCAGAAGTGTTTGGCAAATACATTTCAGTTGTGTGGTCACCCTAAGCAAGCATAATAAATAAATATCAGATCATATCATACCAATGACTTGGATTACGACTTTACTGGCCTTTCTGCTTGCATATTCAGAGAGATCATACAATGATTTTTTTTTTCCTTTGGTATATGAGTCCACCATTGTTTATGTGATGTCTGGTTTCCAACATTCCAATAGATAAATTGGTCTGGAAGTTATAGTCCTTCCGGTGTCTTTTTTTTTTTCTTTTAATTGGTAAATGCTCCTGCCATGGCAATATGATCAGGCAGACTGTTGAAAAAGTTTACAACAGTGCCAGACAAAAAAGTGTCCCCCCAAAAGGAATAAATAAAAAGGTAAGATTAAGAGGTGGCCAAGCAAAATGTCATAAGTCTCAATCGTATCATCTCTCAGCCTCTGATACTTGAGGCTTGGAAGCTGCAGGTTACTTGAATCTCTCCTCATACGTCAAAAGCTTGGTAAATTAAATTCAATAAAAACACAAAACACCGTCTTTCTTCAGCAAGCTTTTGAGCCACTGCTCTTCTTCAGGCCGCATGACAACAAGTAACGCAATAGAAAAAAATGACGTCCATTGGTGACCTTATCTGTGACATCATATCTCTCTCTCTCTCTCTCTTTCTCTCTCTCTCTCTCTCGTGCACAACTCCATCATCCTCCGTTTCTCTGTTCAGTCCCACACATTGAGCCCTTGTGGATAGTTCGTCTTCAGCTTGTATCTCCAGAACCTCTCCCTCTCTCTTTGTTTATTGATGTCGGACTTTTCATGAGTTCGATGACTGTGCAGCGGAGGTCGGTCAACTGGTGACCAGGGCCATTGAAGTGTTTGGCAACCAAAGTGTCCTTCTTGTGCCTGATGTCGTACCTGTGGGTATAGAAGCGCTCCGCCAGGGTGTTGCCGGTCTCCCCAACATACTGCACATCATGACACGCTGCACAGTCAATCAAGTACACCAGATTGTTGGAAGTGCAGCAGACCACATCTCTGATGTTAAAAGATTGACCCGTCCTGACGCTGGTGAAGTTAGGTGATTCCTGCAGATGTTCTTTGCAGATGATACACCGTCGTTTGTCACATTTGTGGCAACCTGTTGCATCTTCATGTGCATCTTCTTCTCTCGATTGCCAATACCAGTCTGAGGTACATCAGGGGGCAAGCATGAAGGCATCAGCAGTTTGCGGAGGTTGGTACAGTTTCTTTCCCCCCACGATTGGAGGTAATGGAACAGCCGTGGTCATCCTCCTGCTTGTATGGAGGACCTTCATGTATGTCTTGAGCCATTGGCCAAGTGGAGGATTCGAATGGTTATTGGTGATGATGAACGGCACTCTCTCTCTGCGTTGTTTCTTTCTGCTCACGTAGTTGAGAGCGTCACTCCTAGAGATAACTTTCACCTTCTCAATGGATGCCTCCACAAGCGTTGCTGGATAGCCCCTCTTGATCAATCTTTGCTGCAATTCTTTGCTTCTCTGCTGGAACTTGCTGTCCTCAGAACAAATGCGGCGTATACGTAGGCACTGTCCGTATGGTATCCCCCTCATGCAGTGTCGTGGGTGACATGAGTTGAACGGCAAGTACATGTGCGCATCAGTTTCTTTGGTGTGCAGGTCGGTGGTGATCTGACCGTTTTCGATGCTGATGCTGACATCCAGGTAAGGGATAGCCACTGTTCCATAATTCGCAGTGAACTTGATCGTTGGATGCTGCATGTTTAGCCAGGTCAGAAACTCCTTCAAGTTCTGCTCACCCTGCATCCACAACATGATGATGTCATCGATGTATCTACGCCACTTGGCGAGATCAATATGCCATGGAGACTGTGCCAAGATCCTCTTCTCCAACCAGCCCATGAATACATTGGCGATCGATGGTGCCATAGCTTGGTAAATCTCATCTGAACATTTTGTATTAAGTTTACATGCTTTATAAGGTAGGGGAACCATACCACATCTCCATCTTCTAGTATTGGTCTCCTTAATCAATGATTTGAATAATGGAACCATTACTGACTGTCGATTTGATTGTGACAAAATGAGCAATCATATCAGCTATTCTATTTGCATTTTTGCACTCCGTTACCAAAATACTCTTCAATTTCAGTATTTTCTATATCAACAGAATTTATATAAGCATAATTAGGGTTACTTTACAAACTCGAGTTTTATATCCTGTTAGATTTTATAGATACCAGCACCACTCATCTGTCCATCAAATGAGTTGTCTTTGGAGCAGACAGCTTTTCTTACTAGTTATTCCACAGTAAGCTTTTGTGTCAAAGGAAATATTTTGATAAATATTGCAACATACCTGGTATATCAGTGATAAAGCACACATGTTTATGAAGCCCTAATGGACTTTTTATGCCTAGTTTGGCTTATTTGTGCCTTTGTGTGAAATATTTTCAAATTATCCACCCCTGCCCAGTCATGTCTTAATCTTGGTCATGTCATATATTGATACTCCATTTCATTTCTTAACGTTAGTATATGTCGTTCTTCTTGATAAAGTTTTTGTAGTAGTTGCCTTGACCAGTTTGGATGACTGTTCATATCTTCCTGTACGACACATGCTGGCCCCTTTTTGTTCCTCCTAAAAAGTTTGTCTCCTTTCATACAAAATGGCACTCGGCAAAAAGTGCAGTTCCTTCAAACATACTTTCTACTGACAATAAAGAACACAATATGGGAAATATAAACAGAAATAAACAAGGAACTGAAACCAAAAGTAGGGTTTTTTTGCTTTTTCCCAAACACCGAACACTCCGCCTCTAGCGCTGTAGGCACTATTAGCAGATCAACGTGTGACCATGCGAACTTGCCAGTGTCATTCAGATGCTGTTTAAAGTATAATCCTGTCTTTTCAAAACGCTTCTCTGGTTTCTTCCCATGCTGAAATATTGCTTTATCAAGCGATCAAATGATAATTTACGTTCCACAATTCACGACTTACTGCTCCTTGTGATCTCCATACTTGCCGCTTGTGGCCGGTAGTGACATGTGAAAATGCTTGTCATCCCAATTGAAATTTGATAAGGTGTGTTAATTATATTAATGTATTAGTGATTACAGTTTATGTTGTATGTTATTTTTTTCATGAAAAATGTATGTTTTCGAATAATTTCTTTAAAGTCATTGGCCTACTGAAAGTACGGATGACGCTTTCTTTCCTTTGTTGTAAGCGGCTCATTCGTGTTGGCAAGTGAACATTGTCGGAACCAATCCTCTTTAGATGTGGACAACTGCAGAAAGTTCCAAATTTTCATACCATTTGGAAATAGTGATTATTGGTTTATTTAGTTGTATACACTTCCAACATTCCTTTATTCATTTTAGTTTGTGATTAGTGATTGTTGGTCGCGATATTTGTTGCTCCTGCTCACAGCCGAGCAGCTAACTGTCACTCCAGGTGAGAACAGGTTAGATTTTAGTTTCGATTTGTGGAACTTCCGTGTACAATGTAGCGATGCAGTGTTAACTTACGAAAGGCTTGGTGGAGTTGAAAATGTGTTTGAAAATAGAAATTGATTTCTAGAATCTAACTTTGTTTTCTACGTAGGGTCAAAGGGCACCTTGCAAGAAATGTTCGTCTTCTTCTTTCCTTTGGTGCCCACGATCTTGAGGATGATCATCCTGGCACATAAGGGGGGGGGGGGGGGGGGGGGGGGGGGGGGGGGGGGGGGGTTGTAGGCAGTCGTTTGTATGCTCTGGTCATTGTGACCACGTACACTGTGATTCTCATTGTCCATAAACCATAGCCAGTCCGTTACCGTAAGAGCCACATCGTATCAGTAAACTGTCACTGTTAGGGCAGAGGTTCGCGACACGAAAGCATCGTCTGTTGCTGCCTCTATTGTCTCACTGGGAAGATGGTTCCAGTCCCTAATAGTCCTGGGTAGAAATGAGCCACCTCTGTACAGAGTTCTGGTGTTGATAAGGCAGAACTGCTGGTTGTGGGTACAGCGCTGTCGTGGTGGGGGTGGGACTAGCTTGCTCTTGATAACTAGACACTGGATTAGTCCATGGTGGATCTTATAAAGGAACCCCAGGCATGTTCGAGTGCTCAGTTTGGAGTATGGGTATCATAAGTAGAACAATTTACATTGTTTTGTATAGTTTCAAAGTTCGAGGGTTCTGTTTTTTGTTTGTTAGGGTTTTTTTTTTTTTTTTTTTTTTTTTTTTTTCAAAATCCAGTCCAAAGGGCAGAAGTTACTGTGTGTTCATCCTTCATTTTCATCGTCGTGAATGTTGTATATGTCTTGCTTAAAGAAGACCAAAAAAGTCAGAATGTTTTGTAATTAAATTTTGTGTATTCTTTGATATTGTTATATATTTTTTTTTATGCAACATGCTTGTTATAGTTAAAAGTTCTTTATTACACTGACAGTTTCAATTTCCTCGAGTAGGTGTCCCTGCATGTGGACTGGTCCTTATGCTACACTATCACACACCGCATTTGTATAGTCAATCACAAACACAGCATGTTCACTCCACATGCACGCATCTACTCCATTCATGCAAAGGAGAGAATGGGGAAACAAGAATTCACTTTTTTGTGCTCCCTTTACCAAACACAACAAAGAATTCCACAATAACAACATCACATGTAATATGCATATGTGAATATGAGTGTGCATACGTACTATGTGTGTGTATGTGTATGTGTGTGTCTGAGCAGATGTGCATGTGTACACATGCGTGTGTGTGTGATCTGTGGGCTTGTGTGAGCATGCTTCTGCAAGCATGCATCTTCACATTTGTGGATACAGTATACATGTGTGTATGCCTGTGTATATGGGTGTATACTCATACGTGTGTGTGTGTACGTGCATGTGTGTGTATGTGCATGTGTATGCATGTATGTGCGCAGGTGTGTGTGTATGTATGTGCGGATACATGCATGTGCTTGTGTGTGTGCATAAGTGTGAGCGCATGCAGGCATGCTCATGTGTATGATGTATGTGCATGAGTGTTTTGCATGGTGTTTGGTTGATTAATTGTTTGTGAAAAAGAATGTTCAGAAGATGACATAGTAACTAGAACAAGAAGAACAGCATCATTAACAAAAACAATAATCATGTGCCGATATGCACGCATGCACACACCCACACCCAACACATACACTCACATCTATGGACTCTCCAATTTACACACCTGCATTGCCCCACTGATGCACACCCACCAGCGCACACACTCCTGCAGTATACACTGGGATACCATAGAGATTCTAAGTCTTGTCTCAGGTGACATGTGTTTGATGTTTCTGTCTCACTGGAAAGGCCCACTATGAGTCTGCTCCAATTTTAGGAGTTTTCACTGTGTTGGCCTTGAGATTATTCCCATGTTTGTTTGGTTGGTCATGTTTCTTGCTCTTCCTTTAAGTCTGGATGTGTGGCCACTACCTCTCTTTGATGTTCAGATAAAAAAAAAAATGTCCATGGTATAGTGGCTTTGCTCTTGTTTGTTTAAGTGATTTTTTACATTTCTTATCACATCAGATCGGCCAAGCTGTAATCCAGTTCTTATCATTGCCATGCCTGGCACTGTGTTTGCTCTCTCTTTCCTTTAACATCTGCATGTAAAGAGCAGTGCATACATACATATGAGTCTCCAGTGGAAGGTTGTGCATGACTTGATCCCAAGCAGGGTTTCCCATTCTACTCTCCACTTTTTAAAGTAGGTTCATGGAGTCAGTCAGTATCATGACTGACTTGTTGAGTTTTAAAATCAAAATGGTCAGTGTCACTGCTTTTACCTCCATTGTTAGACATGGAAGTTGTTAAACTGTATGCACCATTGTCTTCCTGAATAGTTCAGCCATTTTGTCTCAAATTGTACCCCTCAGCCCTATTACCTTTGGTGACAGAACCATCAGTGTATACAACAGTATCTTCTTTTGTGCCAAGATTTTCTGCCTGCATCGGAATTTCTGTGTTGGTTTTGCCAGCTGTCCATTCTTGACAGTGTCTTCCAAGTTCTGGAATGATGGCAGTTGGTAGAGGTGTTTGAAGTGGTCTGAATATTTTTCCCATTCCTTCATTTCTTTGAGTTTGGCTAACTGGCACGCAAGCTGTTCATTGTCTTCTGCTTGTCCCATCCATGATTTTCCACATCCTCAGCGAGTGACTTTTGTTTTCTTAACTGCCACATGTAGTGGGTTTTTGTGATTTTCAAGTGCTCTTAAATATGCTTTCACCATTCTAACTTGTGAGTTGCCTTCATTGAAGGAAGATAAAGCAGGTATTGCATAGTTTCATCTGGT
>JADBJO010000161.1:290000-312500 GCA_016801955.1 Conus betulinus
CCCCCCTCCTTTTTCCTCTCCCGTAATCCCCTCTATCATTTCCTTCTGTCGGCCATTCTTCACAGCACACCACATGGACATCAGATAAGTCTCTTTCTTTCCGTTCTTTGTTTGTACTGTCCTAAATGTTTAAATGTGATCTATTTTTTTGCTTGAAGAAGACCCAAGAGGTCGAAATGCATCGTGTCTTGTCCTGTACTTTGTTTGTCAATGTCCTTGGCAGCAACCAACTCCTACTCTTTTTAAATTTTGCTTCGTTCTCCGCCGCCATTAGTCACTCCATTTTGAAACCATAATGATAATTATATAGGAAAAATAATAAAGGATTAAAGACTTTCTAGAACAAAAGATGTGATGGGGTCTCGTGTTGGCTGGGACAGACATTGGCAGTCAGGGTGATCACTTGCCAGAGTGTGTCTGCATGTAGAAGTGGAGTCCCACCTTTAAGGCACAGTCAGCCACAGACGTTGCAGGAGAAGGTGTTCAGGAAAGGGGGGTCCTGCTTCCTCCTGTTCTTCCTTGCCTGAATGACAGCCACTTTGTTCAGCACAAAAGTCTTTCATGTCCTGGTGTCATTGGTATCTCCAGTGAGGTTTGCCTAGGGCAGCATGTTCCCAGGTGACTGTTTCGTATAGCAGGTTTTCAGGCTGGCCTTTCAGCATGTCCTTGGCCTGTGAGAGGTCTACCTTGATCACACTGCCCCAGCTTCAGCCGGTTGTCCAGGTGCATTCTGGGATCCTGCTATCCTCTATGCAGATTACATATCCTGCCCACACAGCAAATTTGACAAGTGGATACTCAGTTATGGGAAGTCCAGACTTTTCTGGAACGTGAGGGCTGGACATCTTGTCTTGCCATTTGATGTTGCAGATGTTCTGCAGAAAGTGCTGGTGAAGTTCATCCATCTGTTAGGTGTGTGGTTGGTAGGTGGTCCATGCCTCACGGCAATACAGTATACTATTTAGGACCACTGCTCTGTGCATGGCAGTTTTGGTGGAAAATCTGATGTCTTGATTTTCCCACAATAAGTAAGTGTATTAAAGACAGAGCTGGCCATTGCAGTTTGTAATGTCACTTTAAGGTCCACTGATCTGTTGCTGTTCACAGACCTACCAAGATGGCAGAGCTTGTCCACATTCTTGACCCATGTGTTCTTGATGATGACAGCTAATGGAGTGGAGCACTCGGAGCCTGTAATCATAGAGGTTGAAACATGGGTCCAGTCTTTGTGAGACTAGCAGGGAAAAACAAAGATATAAAAGACCCACAAAGGCCGTAAACTAGACGACAGTGAAGAAAGATCAGCAAAGGCAGTGTCAACGTGACTTACTGACACAGATTTTCCAGAAGAAAATGACAGTTTGTAATAATTGAGACTCCAGCATCCCTTAAGGGAACAGAAGAAAAAAATTGCGTCTCTGGAACAAACACAGCAAGATGAATGGACTGCAAAGGCAGATTAGCTTACATAATGGATAGTGGTAAAGAAAGTTCAACAGAGTCGGAGAGAATGACTGAAAAGGACAAATTTCTAACACAAAGGTTAAAATACAATTGATGCAACACGATGTCATAGTGGGGGGGTGTGACGGTAGGAGAGTGGGTGAAGAATCTCACGAAATAGATTCCATGACAGTTTCTTTCTATCAGTGGATACAGTTTTAGTGCGGCATGTACATGTAAGATTTTTAATCAGTTTTAGTACCAGATGTGCAGGAAAGGTTTGTGTTGCAGCTTTGTCAATCCACATTTGTGTGATGACAGGTGATTTCCTATTTATCACCATGGGGCAGTGACAGTGGCAGCAGTGCCAAAGGCAAGACAGACATGCCTGTGGCGACATGGAAAGCTCATGATGTTGCGGAGTGGTTGAAGTCTTTGGGCTGGGCACGCAACTACAGTGAATTTGCACAATACTATGAAGTTGGTGAGTTGTTCTAGAGGAAGGGCTTGCTCCATTTTCTTGTGTCTCAGATTTTAGACTTTTTTTTTTTACATTTGGTTGGTTGTTTTTTTTCTGAAACAGAATTCTGTATTCACTAGGAAGTAAAAAGACAGGTATTATTTCAATCACGGAGATAAAATGCATTCCATCAGCACATTAGGTTGTAAAAAACAACCACAGCACTTGATGTATTGTATTGTGGGGGGGGGGGGGGGGGGGGGGGGGGGGGGGTGGTGGTGGCTGGAGAGAATACCAGTACTTTTTTTTTACTACAACAAGCACTCAAAATTCATTCAATTTTCAACAGCCATCTTGCACCGAATTGGATGAAGGTAAGCGATTGCTCATTTATTTTTGTTGCCCCGAGAGTGTTGTTTATCATGCCTGTAGAAGACCTAGGAGATTGAAAAGTGTTGTTTTGTCTTACGATTCGTTTGTCTACATTTTTTGGTTGTCAATAATTTTCAAATTTATTTTGTAATGATTGTTATACATTGCATTTACATGCAGAGTATATATGTACTGGGTTTACATTTGTTCTTTAACAAACAGGTTTATATTTATTTTTTCACACACTCACACACAGACACACACACACACTCACTCCCCCTCCCCCCCTGCACGCATGCATGCACACACGCACGCACACGCACACACACAAAAAAAGTTGAATACCGTATCTAAGAATGCTGCTTTTATGTTGATAACCTGTTTGGCAGTAGAGTAATTTTGTCAAATCCTTTTCCTCTTTTTCTGTATTCATCATTGCCAAACAAAATTACTTCTGTACTAAGCGTTTTTCTTACAGTTCTCACATCTTTCTGTCATGATTCTCTCCTGACTGCACCAGAACTTTCAAATATGTTCATAGTGCCCAAAGTGGTGCTGTATTGAATCTTTGTCTCTTGTAGTATCCTCATTTCTTCAAAACACTAATCATGACAGAAATACAAGAGCATATTTTGATCTGAAAATTTTTTTAATTAATTTTGTTTTACTTATATTATTTGTTGAATCATTTCTCCCGCATTTGTGCAGATTTGATTTCCAGAATGAATCAAAATTGATTTTTTTTTTAATGCTGAATGAACTGCAAATTGTTTATATAATGTATTTTTATTGCTGAATTCAGGAACATTCGGATTGTTTAAGTGGCATGTTCCTTGTTAAAGATTTTGTACCAGCGCATGTAGACCAGTCTTTCGTTTCTTTAAAAGATACCAATTTAGAATCAAATCTCAAGTTTCTGTTTGAAATTTGTTTTGAAAGATTTACTTAAGAATGCATCTAACCTTGCAGAAGTTTATTTCATGATGTTAGTATTCATGAAAATATTTGTCAAAAATATGTGATCCTTTCCATCTTTTTGAAGAAAATATGCTTAGCAAGTTTTCTATGCCTGGAATGTTGGCTCATACTTATAGTAAGTTTGATTTGATGTGTCTGTTGAAAGATGGGCGAGCATTGCTGAATATGGGAAACGCAAAAGCTGATGGAACTGTTGAACGTGGTTGATGACCATCATCAAAATGCCTTTGGACTGGCAGTAGAGTCCCTTCGTGAGTTAGGAGTTCGAATGCCGCAGACACTGTGGGAATACAAGGTACATGACACAACTGTTCATTGTATCCATCATCCTGGGTGGGGGGGGGGGGGGGGGGGGGAGGTCTGTTTGGTGTCTTATTCTCTGTGACTGCTCAGAGGCAGTACTTTTACACAGTTTGTATAGACCTACCAGGCCATCAAAGTCCATGTAAATTGAATTTGTCAAAAAAAGGGGTTGTAAGTCCTTTTTATTTTTATAAATAGTCCTTCTTTCCAGCACAGGGTACTTTTTGCAGCTCTATGGTCATTTCAGGTCTTTGCAAAAGCTTCTGTATTCCAGAGTTAGAGAAAGTCAAGCAGTTCACCATGACTGATCTATTTCAACCAGACTGTGCATGGTCAAGGGAGAGAACTCAGAAACTTTTTTTTTTTCTTTTTAATGTTGTTTTTAAGGGAGTGTATTCTGTTCACAAGCTTTCTCTAAACTTAACCAGTTTGAAATCAGTTAAATCTGTGATGAAAATGCTAGGAAAATGCTATTTCCAGACAGGTCAAGTGGCTTTGAGAAGATCCACATAATATAAAGCATAGAGCATGAAATGGTATAGACACAAACACTGCACGATATATGCTCTGTGGACATTTGAATCTAGAATTGATTGGGGAGTACCATCTTGCGTCAGCACACCATGATGGCTCAGAAGCGAAAGGACAAACGAAGCACTTCACATAGCCACTGAATGGAGTAGGTAGAAGAGACCGGTAATGTGACAGAGATGGAGAAACTCAGATGCAGAGACACAAAGGACTTTCATAAGACTTATGCAGGTGAAATTGTTTTTTGCAGACAATTTAATTGAATTTTCACCTGTGAAATAAGTTCAGTTTAAGCGTATACAGTTTCATTTCAGTACTTCGTAGAATATTAGGAGGCTCTTTTAAGTTCTTCAGTTCCAAGCACCTGGGAACCCTGAGTTCTTTAATTGTAATATAACAAGCACCTGGGAACCCTGAGTTCTTTAATTGCAGTGTGACAGGCTCCTGGGAACCCTGTCCCAGGCTGCCGCATCACAGCTGTCCTCCATGCAAACCCATATGCAAGACGGTTCTTTCTCAGTTGCAGCACCAGCAGTTCACGTGGACCTGTTGATATTGATATAAGATTATCATGGGAAACACACCAGAGGGGGTCCTGCCTTCAAAGTGACTTTGGCAGTGTTCAGAGCTGTTTTGTGTTGTGATTCAGGTTTTCAGGGACGCCATCTGCCAATCCTTCACAGCTGATTGTTTGCAGGGTCATTGTGGGTGAGGGCCCCCCTCCATGAGGAGACGGGCCATGATAGGAGAGGTCCAATTCATTACTGATATTAACCTTGTAGCAGCCCTTCTGTTTCACCTGTCTACTGCCCACCACTGCAACTCCTGATCTGCACCTGTTGATCGACCCTACATTTCATGTCCATTAGGGATGTTTGAGGGAGATTTGTGCAGTCATATTAAACTCTTTCTGAACTACCAGATCTTTTTTTGTGAAACATTCCTGCAACTGTCAACTGTATTTCCCAAGGCATCAAACAAAATTTCGAAGTCAGTAACTTTGTTAACTGTTTCCTTATGAAGGACACACACCTACCTGCATCGGACATCACTCTGTGCACACAAATTTTGTTTCAAGAAGCATGCATTCAGTTTTACTTTGCTTTGTGTACTAGCACTGTGTTTTTTATGTGACAGGTTGAATCATGGTGCCCTTCTCTTTAAACAAGTTCAGTTATGATTTTTTGTCATGTTCATTTGTGTTCTCTTGTTATGCTCATTTTCATTTTTTTCTTTTTGTTAATTAATTCATGTTCATTTTAATTTGAAACAATGAGCAGATGTGTGTTCTTGTGTGTAGGCTTTGTATCCTGGTCGTAGCCTGTACATTTCCGAAGGGATGAAGAATGCCCCTCGCAGCGTCACGCTGTTCCTGTACCTGTTCTACTATGAGGACATGTTTCTTCCCTTTCTGCACAGCACTGTGCCCCGACAGTGGGAGGAAGAATTTCAGCTCAGCAGGAAAGTGAGTGTCATCTGAGTTTGACCACGGCGGATAGCTACCAGTGTCCAGTTTGGGTCAGAGAGATACAGTTGAATCTGTCAACAAAGACATTGAGGAATCCTGAAAGATTCATTCTTAGATGAGTTTTTAAAATGGGTAATTAATGTTTTACTGACAAAGAAAAATGTTTATTAAAAAAAAGGGGTGCAGAGGGCAAGGGGTTCACAAGGGCATAGTCTGGGTTGGGCAGGGCTTTAATAATAGAAAAACCTAGTCTGGGTGGTGGGCAGGGCTTTAATAATAGAACTAAACCTAGTCTGGGTGGTGGGCAGGGCTTTAATAATAGATCTAGACCTAGACTGGATGGTGGGCAGGGCTTTGATAATAGATCTAGACCTAGACTGGATGGTGTACAGGGCTTTGATAATAGATCTAGACCTAGTGTGGATGGTGGGCAGGGCTTTGATAATAGAATCTAGACCTAGTCTGGATGGTGGGCAGGGCTTTAATAATGGAACTAGATCTAGTCTGGATGGCGGGGGCGGACTTTAATAACAGAACCAGACCAAGTCTGGATGGTGGGCTGGGCTTTAATAATAGAAATAGACCTAGTCTGAATGGTGGACTGTGCTTTGATAGTAGAACTAGACCTAGTCTGGATAGTGGACTGTGCTTTGATAGTAGAACTATACCTAGTGTGGATGATGGACAGGGCTTTAATAATAGAACCAGACCTAGTCTGGATAGTGGGCTGGGCTTTAGTAATAGAACTAGAACTAGTTTGGGTGGTGGGCCAGGTTTTAATGATAGAACTAGACCTAGTCTAGGTGGTTGGCTGGTTTTTGATAATAGAAGTAGAACAAGTCTGGATGGTGAGCTGGGTTAGAAGTTGTCTGAGTGGTGGTCTGGGCTTTAATAATAGAACTAGAACTAGTCAGCAAGATCAACTGTAAAAGGATTAGGATGAATTTTCCTCAAACTATTCAGAGCTGTCAGTAAAAATAAACATCTAGAAATGTTTGAATTTTGATTATAAGTTGGAGTAAATTGAAGAAACGCCGACAGAAAAAACTTTGAATATTTTGGTTTGTATTGTATTTTGCGTTAGCGTTTGCAAGGTTCACACCCCAGCCTATCCTCTCTCCTTGCCGCTTTGGTAATGGAGGGGAGTAAGTAAGGAGCAAAGGAAACGGGGGGTGGAGAGAGAGAGATGAAAGATGGGGATGTAGGTAAGATGGGGGGGGGCAGTGGAGGTAAAGGGGGGGGGGGGGGGGTAGAGAGATGTTTTGTTTTCTTGAGTGATTTGATGATTTCTTCTTACCGTTGTATCACTGAAGTGTCATCATGTTCAAGGGAGTTACACTGAATGAAAAACAGGTTAACACAACAGTTGTAATGACACTCATTTGGACAGCTCCCAGATACACAAACTGTACATATATATTTGACTGTACATTCACACTAGATGGCTTGGATATATTCATGCATGAACTTTTGTGTGTGCAAGTGTGTGTGTGTGTGTGCATTCACTCAAGCATGCTTATACACACTCATTCACACATGCACACGCGTGTGCACATGAGGGCACACAAACACACGGATACACATACACATGCACACACACACACACACACACACACACACACACACACACACACACACACACACACACACACACACACACACACACACTCACATGTATATATATGCATACACACACACACACACACACACACACACACACACACACACACCACTTACACACACACACACACACACACACGTACAAACACCTACACACACCCATGTGCATGCACATACACACATGCTTTGCCTCTGCACTCTTTGCCTCTGCTGTGAATAGTGCAGTGTAAGAACTTGAGTTGTGTTCCCCTTTTGTAGATAATAGTGATGTGAGAAAGTGTTTATCATATCATTTGCACAAATCAGAAATTAGCTCTGTCTTTGGTCTTGAAACAAGTGGAATGTACAAGAAAGAAAGCCTGGTAAAACTACGTGCTAGAGTCCCAATCTGCTGCTAATTATTTCTAAAAAAAAAAAACAAAAAAACATGTAAGCAGAAAAAAAAATCTTTTTAACCCGGGCAGTGCACTGTTTTAACCCAATGTAATGCACATCCACTGTCACAAAATTCAGTCTCCAGACCTATAATGCAGAGCCCACATTACTACACCTTTTTTTTGTAGTTTGCCATAATTCATAGGAATTCCACCAATTCCAATTGTACAAAGTGTATTAACAGTACTGATCTGTTGTGGCTTTCTGATTCTTGAAGCAAATGAAATTTTGTATTAATGCCACACTTACATTACAAGACATGCATGAAGAATGTTGATAGCACATGGGCATTCTTGTATTGAATCATGAGTGCAAATAAACAATAAAATTTATGTCACAGCAACATATTACGCCCTTTAGATCACTCCTGAAAACTGGATTTGTTTCATTCTTCTAGTTAATGGTTTTTTTTTTTTTTTTTTTTTTACAATCTTTGTTAAAGTGAAAAAAAAAGAATTTTCATATTATTGAAGCATTATCCTGTCTGACATATCCCTGTATCTCAGTTTCTCACCAGAATGAAACTGAGTACAATTCATATACATTACAATCTTTGTAAAAGAAAGAACGTTCATATCATTGAAACATTACTCTGTCTGACACATTCCACTGTGTCTCAGTTTCTCACCAAAAGAAAATTATGAGTACAATTCAGCTGCAGCAAGATGAATTTCCTTCATTTTGCAGTCACACAGGTACCTGTCATGCATGAGCAGGCAGCAGAGAGATAAATAGATAAATAAAATGTCCTCTACTGTAAGCTGCAGAAGATGCAGCTGAAACCATTTGCTCAATGAAAAGTGTGTGTGGGTGTGTGTGTGCGTGTATGCATGTGTGTGTGTGTTCATGCACATATGTGCATGTGTGTGTGTGTGTGTGTGTGTGTGTGTGTGCACATGCATGCATGTTGCAACTGTGCAGTTTACCCACCCCTACCTGGTCGCAGTGCCTGATGTTCTTCATGATGATGCTGGTGTTTCCGTACGGCATGATGATCGGCCTGTTTGCCTGGTCCCTGCGCTCGGTGCATACCATCACCCACCTGATGGTTGTCCTGTCTTGCTTCTTCCAGACCATCCTGGAACTCAGCTTCTTCTCCTCCTGTCTAATGTATGGGCAGTGGAGGTGAGTGTGGTGACTTGGTGAGCAGGAGGTCAGCATTTGATTTGAAAGATGAATCCGTCTGTATTCAGCGATATGTTGTGGCGTGGAAGGATCTTCAATTTGAACAGCATCTTAAAGAAAGTGAAATTTAGGAATAACTTGTAATATTGTAAATCGTCAGTCAAAACATGCCACAGACTGTGTTTAGAATATAGAAGAACTGTCATCATGCAGCAGATGTCTCTAATTTTCGGGTAACAAAGCATCAGTTTAAGTCTGATAGTCAGCTACAACCTTATTATCCAAGATTCCACATGATCTGCGCAACTGACTGAGGTAAACTTTGCTAATATCCTTTCCTGATACATAGAATCTAGCCCAAGGTCAAATCCAGAAGAGATAATTTTCATTTTTCCACAGAAAATGAATAACAGGCAATTACTGTTGATGAATTGTTAACTGTCCAAAAATTATCTATAACATTAAAAACATTTTTTTCATTTCATTTTGTCAACATCCTGTTAAAATACTTACAAGGGAAGTAACTCTTACAGTCTAGAGCTAGTATTGCTTCCCCTGGCATATGCTTTTGTTTACTGCCCCTCTCCCCTGCTGTACATTTTGGTGCAGATCCTAATCAAAGGGCAGACCCAGGATCCATTCAACCCTAGCAGCAGTCTGCAGTATCTCAACAATCCTTCCAGTTTTAATCTTTTTTTTTTTCCAAAAAAACGTTGCAGTAAGCTTGTTTATGACAAGCTTAACTCTGACTGATACATTGTGGTTTGTGTTTCTGGCTGATTGTAACAGTGTGAGTTTTTGCCAAACAAATACTGGGTATTGAAATGTCTTTGAAAAGTCCTTGAAATATGGATAAATAGAAATGTATAAACCCTGGAGGTGAAGGCTGATGAGCAATGTGAACAATATGTTAACAAGTTTTCCATGTGGCTTATCCACATCTCATGCAGAAAGCACATTTTATGTGTGTGTGTGTGTGTGTGTGTGTGTGTGTGTGTGTGTGTGTGTGTGTGTGTGTGTGTCACTGTGTGAGTGTATTTGTGTCACTGTGTGAGTGTGTGTGTGTGTGTGTGTGTGTGTGTGTGTGTGTGTGTGTGTGTGTGTGATATATAGTCATTCATTTTTTTTCTTTTTTTCAGAAAGGACTTAATACAGTAGATTGGACAGTACATGTAATCCTCAGACAATTTTGCGTCCACACATACATACAAACACACAAAAACTACAGTTCATTCATTCAAAAATCTATGCTCGTTTTTGTGTGTGTTTGCATGCTCAGATGCGGATTTGTGCATGTGTGGATATGCAAGAGATCAAGAAAGAAAGAGAGACATTATAAACAGATAGGATGGAATATCTTTAAGTCACTGTGTGGGTATGTGCGTGTGCATGTGTGTGTGTGTGTGTGCATGTATGTGTGTATGCTTGCACATATGTTTATGTGTGTGTGTTTTGTGTGTGCGCATGTGCACTCACATGCCTGCTTGTTGATACCAGGCTAACAGGCTGCATATAATGTTTCAGGCTTTGGCGGCAGTATCTCAGCTCCCACATGAAAACCCTGATGTTCCTCTTGGCATTCTACTGCTCCTGGCCTATCCTTCCCTCTGCCATAGGCTCTCTTTGGATTTATTGCAACGTGTACTATACCCCAGTGTCCCGGTTAAGGACGATCAACAACATCGTCATGAGACGTCCGCACTGACATCATGACAGACTGGTTGTGGACTGTGTAATGTCGAGGCTTGTCCCCTCAGTTTGCAAATGACTCCAGGGCAGTTTCCGAATTGTGTACTTTTTAATTACTCTGTGTGTGTGTGTGTGTGTGTGTGTGTGTGTGTGCATGCGCGTGTTTGTGTGTGTGTGTTTGTGCCTTGGAATAGGTTAGCAACATCATATTTGTGGCATGGATTGTTGAGATATGAATTTGTTCATGCTACAAGTACTGTGTGATTTTATCTACTGAGAGATGATAGACATGTGAAATCATTTACTCTATAAGTGATGCAGAAATTTATTTTGCTCTGTTATACTATTGAGCCGCGGCAGTACTTACGGCATGATTCCCTGGTTCTGCACATTCGCGTACGGCGTTCTGTCCATGCTGATGCGCTTATTTCGACACTAATTTTTTTCTAATGGTAACTAGACAACAACTGACAGTATTCTATCAGATGGCGTAGAAAAGAGCAAACACCCAACTAGTCAATCATAGTAATCTTTTATCAGTAACTTTTAATGTGTGGACACAATTGTTCGTGGAAAAACATGGCCAAAGAGTGGAAAAAAAACAACAACAACAACAACAAAAAAAAAAAACCATCCTTGTTTTGCTCAACAACACCAACTCAGGAGATGGAGCTCTGTCAGTTTCTGAAGAAACAAGTCAGCAAAGTTGCCATTGTCTGCACTGGCCACGTTTTGATCAAACGGGTTTGTGTCCAAATCATCTGATTGGCTTCATCAGCAACCATGTGTGTTGCGGCGGCATCTGCTGCAGTTGATGTGGAGGATTGGTCATCAGAATCATAATTATCAGATGTATCTTCAAATGATTCACTTTCCTCTTCTCTGTTGCTCTCCTCATCACCAGATCAACTTTGTAATATAATAATTTCAAGCATTTCATCGAGCCAGAAATTAGTACCAGCCCCCTTCACCTGACTGACATTTTTTCTGGTACAGGAAATGCTGGCTGCACTTAGCAGGAAAACCTAGTGCCAGTTCTTTCGTTTCAAAGCTGCTGGGGTCAGCCAAGTTCATGATAGATCACTAAAATTACGGTCTACAACTTCCTCAGACATCCCCCAAATTCATTTTAGCGTTTATTTCCGGTAGTTGATATCAAGGAAAGTATAGGAATCTTTCATGTTCCTGTCCGCCAATAGTAGCCTTGGTTGACGGGGGGCTGGCTGCAATGGAAAAAAACCCGTCCGCTGCCTTCAGCGGCCACGGCCACTAAAGGTTAAAGAGGGTCACATAATCAAATTGTCAGAGCATTTGCCCTCTGACCTGGTGGTATTGAGTTTGAACCAGTGGGGGGCCAGATTTCTTAGGCTTGAAAACCTTCTCTGTCCCTCCAGCAGTGAAAGGGTACCTGATCCAGGGTAAAGGTGATGCCAGGAGGTGGATGGGCTTCACTTTCCATCATGCCATGGCCCAGACACGCTGAGCTTCTGCCAGTTTACCACTGCTGCAGTCATTAGGCTGTGGAACTTTCACCTAACCTTTTAACTCTTTGAAACGAGGAGATTTGTTTCTGTTCATAAACTTGGGGGAAAAATGCTTGGTGCCAAGGAAGACATGAGGACTGCCTTTTTCTTTTTTAATCCTTTTTCTTTTTAATGTGTGCATGTGTGCAGTAAATTGGCAGTTTTATGTTGGTAGCTTTTACTTTTACTTTTAGACATATGAGAATTAAGGAAGACATGAAAAAAAGTGGAGAGATAGAATTGATTTTCTGTTTGCATGTGGCAAACAGGTCCATTAACAAGTTTGTACATCATTGTAATGTTGCTTAAGTATTCAGAGAATTGTTTCAGACAGGTTCTTTGTATGAAAACTCAGAAGGGGCACCATGGACTTAAGTCTCAGTCTTGTGATGTGTATATCTGATTATTGTCAAGGAAAGTTTTTTTTTTAATGTTTTTTTTGTTGTTGTTTTTTTTTGCACTGTCTCAAGGTTCACTGTGGAGTTGCTTCCATGCTACTCAATTCTGTCTCCCCTGAACACAGCCATATGCCAGGTTTGCCGGCCCACAGCCCAGCATCGCATGCCATGTCTCGAAGCTCTCATGGAGCAGCCCCCGCTAGAGAGACACTGCACTTCTGCTAAGTCACTTCCGCAGCATTCGGTGTGCATTCTTTTTTTTAATCCAAACTACACAGGACACCATGTTTACTAAGCATCCCGCCAACAGTAATTGCAAAGTCATGGAGGCAGTGGGAGTGAGTGACCTTCTCCAGAGGCCATCACCATTTCCATCCAGAGAACTCCCCTTGAGCTTGCTAGTATGGATAGCTTTGACACCAACAGACTATGAGCATGCACATGCAGAGGAAAGTGACACTGAAGAGCAGGGTAGAAGGGCGCGGAACTGATGTCACCTGAGAGCAGGAGATGAAGAGCCATAGAACTTTTTTGTTGTTAATGATGATAAAGGAGAATTACTACTGGGATGAAGATGATGCTATGGTGTTCCCGTTTGGGTCTAAGACTTCATGACAGGGCTGTTCTCTACACTTCTTTTCCATAAAGTATGCTGGTGTAATCCAGACTCAAGGGATTCAGATGATTGCAGTTTTGGTCAGGAAATTTGAGCAACACTCGGTGACATACGCAACTGTTTGCTTCCAGTCTTCCCTTTTTAAGCTGTAGCGCTCACAGTTCTGGATGGGTGTAAAGCCTTAGCCTCTGAAAGGATTTGAACTTACTATCTCCCAGTCCAGTGGCTGGTGAAAATTGTAATAATTACATTGGGTGTATCAAGGCATTTGAAGAATGAATTTTGTTAAATATAATGATGGTAATGAAATGAAATAGAGATGTGCATCTCTCTCTCCATCCACAACGGACATCAGTCAGAAGCCTGCAGTGTTCGAGACATAACAGAGAGAAAAAAAAAAATCAGATGGTGTGATTTTGAATGTCTTCACTGCATATGCGCCACACATTTTAATTGTGCTAAGTGCCCTTCGTACATGGTGTGCAGATATGTATTCTATCAGTGTATAACCGACATGTCTCTCTTCTTTTAAAAAAAATGTAATGTTTGCACAATTATATGTGGAGTTTGAGTGGGCAGGGTCAAGCCAGTGTGTGTATCATGTATATGCCATAGTACATGAGAATTATGACTCGGTGATATATTGCATGTAAGTCATTAATGTAATTCTGTAAAGTGACTCGTCTTGTTCTCTACAAAGAGTGCTCGTTAAATGTCCATGACATGTGTAGGTCTCTACAGTGTGTGCTAGATAAAATGTAAGATGTTATTGTCATTGAGGAATGATCTGCTTTGCGAAAGGGAAGGGAAAATGCGCTCAGTTAGCACCATCAAGGAATGGCTCTGAAAATGGTCTGGATTGCCACCATGTTAGAAGCAAGCTCTTAGAAGTTCCAGAGATTCTCTGTGCACTCTTTCAGGCTGGAGATATGTGCCTTGCTGACAGCCAGCGGGCTGGCACTGAATTTACACATGGAAAGTATGTATGTGGCACATAACAAACCTAAGCTGAGTAAATATATCGTACAAATCAGGTGGTCAAATCTTTGTATGTGTGGAACATTTTTTTCTGCATTTTGTGACCTTATGCAGTTTCCTGACCAACTAATAATAGTCTATTTTTCATAGATTTTGGGTTGAAAATAGAGTACACTATAAAGTTAATCACCTTTATCTTATATATACAAATCCAGTAGTGAAATATCTGTCAAACGGTATGAAAAAACATGTCAAAGAAGGAATGGGTGCTGTTAATGTAATTGTCTTGGGATGTGAAAATTGTGTTTTGCCCCAGTATATAACAGTATCTTCAGCAGAAAATGTCCTGGCAGTCAAGGTTTTTTTTGTTTCCATACATTTATCAGCAAAGCCTGCCTTTTCCTGTGAATGCCCAGTAAACATGGCTGTGCTGCCATTGCGTTCTTAGCATGTTTTACAGTTTGCTAATTTTGTTTGTATTTTTATGTGAGACTTCCGACTTTGATAATTGCCATGTTTTTAATGCACATATTCAGTGCTTAACTCCTAAAATCGGTTTTGAATCATTAAAAAAGCTGTTTCATTAGTTTCTGTGCTCTTAGAGGGTAGAGCTAAGTGCTGGCCAGTTTGATGCGAGCCGAATATAACACTGGAGCCCAGGTATTGTTATGTAGGGAAAAAAGTTAAAGGCTGGGAGTTGGGTTCTCCACTTACTCTTTTCTGTGGTGTTACATTGAAACCTCCGTCCGTCCGTAAAAACAGCTGGAAAATGACATGAAAGAATCTTTGTAGGGAGAGAGGGATCTTTACAGGGAGGTAGACAGTCCAGTATGAACATGCAAACAAGTTGGCATGCATACTCACACACATCTCAGAAACTTATCTGAACCATGAATTTACTATGAAGATAAAAAAGATTTTTTTTTTTTTTTAATCTCAGTAAAAATGTTTGTTTTAACACACACACAAAAGTCAGAACACACATGAATTCTAAAATTTCAGCGTAGTGACAGTACACATTCGCTATTTTGAAAAAAAAAAAAAAAAAAAAAAAAAAAAGTTGTCGAAGGCAAACAAGCCTCAAAACATGGTCTTAAATGTCAAAATGATGGGGCTTGCCAAAGGCTTTGGATGTATCTCACATTCTCCTGCATTAGAAATGCTCCATGTCTCGTTAATTGTCTCGTTAATTCAATCAAGTTTAGCACCAAACTATGAAGACCAGCTTGTACATATACATGTAAATCATGATCAGGGTCTGTGTCAGCACACTTAAAAAAAAACTTTGGTGGTCATCCAGTGAGCACATGAATCCAGCACACTGACTGCAGACCACAGCAATGAATATGAATCCAGCACACATAGACCAGATCAGTGTTTTGACTGGGTGTGTTCAAGTTTGCTGGTATCTGACTTGATGTTTAATATGAGACACTCTGTTGCAAACAACAATGATTCTGAGCAGTGACACTGATGCAATTTTTATTATTGAAGTGCCTTGTTAAGGGAGGAAATGGATCGTTATTGAAGAAAGGAGAGTGCTCTTTTGATTACAGTACTTGGGATTTGCAATTGGGTGCTGTTGCTTGAAGAAGAACTTTTTGAGGCTGGTATGCTGCTTTTTTTTGTTTTGTTTTGTTATATGAATTTGAATATTTAGAATGAGCTGATTATGAATGCTAACATTACGATTTTTTTTTTTCCTTCATCATTATTATTCCCGTGGTCGGTGGATTTTTGTCAAGGAAGAGAAAGAGAGTTGTATCACTTTAATGTTGTTTGATATCAAACAGTTTGACATGAAGAGTTGTGTGCCGCCTGTGTCGTTTGTTATCAAACAGTGCGATGCGAATGGAGTTGTCTGCTCCAAGTATTGTCTATATCAAACAGTGTGATGTGAGTGGAGTTGTGTGCTCCATGTATTGTCTGTATCAAACAGTGTGATGTGAGTGGAGTTGTGTGCTCCGTGTATTGTCTGTATCAAACAGTGTGATGTGAATGGAGTGTGTGTGCTCCATGTATTGTCTGTATCAAACAGTGTGAAGTGAGTGGATTTGTGTGCTTCATGTATTGTCTGTATCAAACAGTGTGAAGTGAATGATTTGTGTGCTCCATGTATTGTCTGTATCAAACAGTGTGAAGTGAGTGGAGTTTGTGTGCTCCATGTGTTGTCTGTATCAAACAGTGTGAAGTGAGTGGAGTTGTGTGCTCCATGTACTGTCTGTATCAAACAGTGTGATGTGAATGGATTTGTGTGCTCCATGTATTGTCTGTATCAAACAGTGTGATGTGAGTGGAGTTGTGTGCTCCATGTATTGTCTGTAATAAACAATGTGATGAGTATGAAGCTGTGTGCTCCATGTATTGTCTGCTTAATAAACAATGTGATGTGTATGGAGTTGTGTGCTCTCATGTATTGTCTGGTATCAAACGGTGTGACATGAGTGTGAGTTGTGTACTCCACATATTGTCTGTTTAATAAACAATGTGATGTGTATGGAGCTGTGTGCTCCATGTATTGTCTGGTATCAAACACAGTGTGTGATGTGGGAGTTGTGTGCTCCATGTATTGTCTGGTTAATAAACAGTGTGATGTGTGGAGTTGTGTGTGTGCTCATGTATTGTCTGGTTAAATGTGATGTCTATGGAGTTGTGTGCTCCATGTAATGTCTGTATGTGTATGGAGCTGTGTGCTCCATGTGTTGTCTGGTAATAAACAATACGATGTGTATGGAGTTGTGTACTCCATGTGTTGTGTTTGTAACAAGTTATGTGAATGGAGTTATGTACTGCACTGTTTGTTTTGCCAGCTGCACACTGTTTGGTGCCAGTGTTACGTGAACGCAGTTGTAGGCCCCTGTATTGTCTGGTACTGAACAGTGTGATGTGAATGGAGTTATGTATTCCATACATCGTCTGGTACAAAAGGCTGTAGTATTTAGCAGAGTCACTGTTGACCACACTTTCTCATTCGTCTCTGACTCTTCCCTGTTCGTCACTGTGCCTTTTTGTCTGGAACTGACGCCCAGAAATCCTTGGAAAATGGACTATAAAGCTTGGGAGGATTTTTTTTTTTTTTTTTTTTTTTTTTTTTTAAAGGTAATTGAAGTAGATGTATTTTGGATGCAGTTAGCCTAGTAATCAAGAGAATAGATATGAGTATTTTGAGTTAACATTGCATTGAGCTTTAGTGGATGATACATGAGTGTATTGTAGTTTAGGATTATTATGAGAGTAACTGGTGATGATTTCATTCTTTGCAGATCGATTAAGTTGCTACTGGAATTTGATATGATGATAAATGCATGTTCATAAAGTATGATATGTCCATATATGAAAGTCTCAGATAGGAAAAAACAGTGTGCGGTGTGTGAATATTTACGGTTTCTTAAACTTTCCTGTCATCTGCTTACTTTGAATGTGTAGTAGTAATGCACTCAGCTGTGTGGACGAGATGAGCGCGGCAGCATAATTCTATGGCATGTGAAATATTTTATACTGCTTTTATCATGATGATTGCTAGTGACAGTTTCCATGTCTCTGTATTTCAACTGTGATGAGATTGTAATTGGATTTATCTGTGGATGGATGTGGACAAATCAGTCATTAATCTTGATCACTTGATTGTAATTGGATTTATCTGTGGATGGATGTGGACAAATCGGTCATTAATCTTGATCACTTGATCATGTTGTACTCTTTGCTTGAAATTGTGTGAAAATCAGAGATTTTTACCGTCCTTTTTATAATGTTTTATGCTTGACACTGACTTGAAGAATAAAGGTGGATTTAAGTCAGCTCTGTGTGTGTGTGTGTGTGTGTGTGTGTGTGTGTGTGTGTGCGTGAACATAAATATGTTTTCATGATATTAGTGAAGGAGATGCATCTACATAGCAATCAGTGCAGTTAACTGCCCTTTAAGTTGTCTGTCTTATCTCATCTACAGGGAGGATATTTTTCAATGGGCTGCATCACCATATTTGTCCACCTTGATCAGCGTATACCATTCATTCTTCTCATATCATTCTAAATCTATGTGCTGAGGCTTCCAAAATGAGGACTGTAGGAGAACGCAGCTCAAGTTTCTGGGCACCAAACATTTAGAAATTTCCTGCCAGCAAGTCTGTGCAACATCTCATGTCTGCAAGGTTAAGAACAGTTTTGACAAGCATTCTGGTGAGCTTTTGATATGTATTTGTGTGTTGGACTGGGGATGAGAAGTGTTTTAATCCAGTAAAGAGCAGACAGGGAGGGAGAGCAGGTGTAGTGTGGTTAGGTTATGTTTATAACCAGGTCGAGAGGCGGTATCAGAAGGGGTGGGGGTGTGAATTCGGGTGTGTTTTGTCTGGAATGAATTGTGAGTCTACAATACATTAACTTGAAAATTCAGCACTGTCTTCAGAAATAGCTCATCAAGCTGACATGGCGCCCGGGAATGGTTGTCACGTGTGGTCACACTACCTTTGATGCCCCAGGGTAGAGGAGTGGGGTAGAATGAGTCAGTTCCCCATGTCTTTGATAGTGGGTTTTTTTTTTTTGTTTTTTTTTTTTTCTCTCTGTCCATTTTTTCTTCTGTCTCTTTCTTTTTCTGTTTGCTGCATTCTCTTCGGCCACCAGTTCCATAAAGTGTTCTGTGACATTTTTTTGTGAAAGATATTCAGTTGCATTTTGCCTCTTTCCCTTTTTCATTTTTCTGGTTGTTTTTGGTTTGTTTTTGTTTGTTTGTTTGCCTTATTCTGTTCAGCTACCAGTTGCATAAAATATTCTGTGCAATTGTTGGCGAAGGAATATAATTGTATTGCGTCCCACGTCGTCATAACAGACCTGTGTACGAAAGTTCCAGCTTTGGTCAGCGGGACTGTAAACAACATGAATCTGAACCTTGCAGATCATGCACACATGTTTGTTTGTTTTGGTCTCGGTAAGAATTTGACATCTAACATTACCGTCGTTATGTGCTTGGTTGCATGTCAAGTGTTTCTTAGCGTGCGTTGTGTCCCTACGCGTGTGTGTCTGTTCACTGTGTAGCTCCCGCACGCGACGTTGTGTGTTTGTGTGTGTGGTGGGTGTTGTGTTTGCGTTGGTTGCGGTGTGTGTGTACGCGGTGTGTATGTGTGCTTGTGTATGTCTGTTGTTGCAGTGCGTGTGTGTGGTGTGTGTCTGTGATGCTGCGCGGTGTGTGTGTTGTGTGTGGGTGTGTGTTTGTGTGTGTGTGGTGTATGTATTGGTGTGTGTGTGTGTGTGTGTGTGTGTGTGTTGCGCGTTTTGTGTGTGTGTGTGTGGGTGTGTGTGGTGTGTGTGTGATTTGTGTGTTGTGTGTGTTGTGTGTGTGTGGGGAGTAATGTGTGTGTATGTGTGTGTGTGTGGGGGGGGGGGGGGGGGTTGCATCTTGATATATGACCGAATAGTGTAGTCAGTGTAGTGAGTTGTGCTTTCCGTCAAGAGACATCGCGCTTAGTACATACTGTCTACATCGTCAAGGTGTCGTGTCCCAATCGGCTCCCTTGACACGGAGAGAAGAGAGAGAGAGAGTTGTTTTGTTATTGTTGCTGTTGTTTACAGGCTTTCAAGAGACAGTACTCCGACTTGTATTATCTGAATTATTTAGCGGTTGTAAACGACAAAAGCAACTGTTTAGGCAAGTTGGTGATTTCTGGTCTGTGCTGTCTTGAAACTGTCAAGAGTGAGTGTACCAGAAATCGTTAACAAAACAAAAAAAAGGCGAAGGAGAGTGGGGGGAGAAATTGTGGGGGCTCGTATTCGTCGTTTGTTACCAGGGAGGTAGTCAGTAGTCCATCTCGTCATTTTTTTCTTCTTTTGTATCTACCTTACCCCCCCCCCCCTCCCCCTCCCCTCCCCCCCCCCCCCCCCCCCCCCCCCCCAATTGGGGAAAAAATCCCGTTTTATAGTTTAGGTTGAGCACCAGTTGACTCCTTACAGTAACGAGAAACGTTTTGAATGAATGGCACTTTTTCTTCTTTTTCATATTTTAGATCAGAAAGCCGCCCACGCAGCGTGCCGCGTGCACCCCCACCCCCCCAAAAACACACACACACACCACACACACCACCACCACACACACCCCACCCACACACACCCACACCCCACCACGTGGGGGGTTGCGCACACCACATGAACACACTCTTCATGACACAATGGTATGCGTGAGGCGCGCGCGCGCGCGCGCCCACACACACGCACAAACACCTGACACACACACACCACACTTGCTGGTTTGGCACACACACCATAGATCAGATATTGGGGGCCCACCCGCAAATAGGATGCACCACACACCGCACGTGTACACGCTCACGCGCGCGCGCACACACACACACACACACACACACCACACACACACACGGTTGGGGGACACACACACACACACACACTGACACGCAACACACACATGAACATGCGCATTCATTACCCGTGTCACACACACAAGCACACACAACCACACACACACACACAACACACACCACACACACACACACACACACACGCACGCATTACACGCACGTATTGACGCACCCGACAAAGGAGAGAAGAGAGACGGCGGTAGCGTAGAGAGAGAGATACAGATAGAGACCAGTAGAGAGAGAGAGCAGAGAGAATCACAGAAGATGATTATTAGGAATTTGCATGATTACAACAGTCTGGAAGTGGTTGGCTTAGTTGTTGGCCATACGGTTTCACCACTCACACTTTGCTGTTTCTTGTCCAATTAATACTGAACGATACAGGAGAGAGAGAGAGAGGAAGATACCAGAGAGAGCGAGAGACGGAACGAGAGAGAGAGAGACCACCCCAGAGAGAGAGAGAGAGAGACGGGAAATCTCGCTCTCTCTCTCCGATTATGAATTATTTTCTCTTTTACAACGGTCTGGGAGAAGTGTTTGGGGCTTCTAGTCTGGCCATTTTTCACACTTCTCGCTCTTCATGTTTCTTCTAAATTAATACCCCCCCTCTCTCACTCATCATCTCTCTCCTCTCACACACACACAAAAGGACCCAACACAAGAGACACCCAAACACACACGAAACACAACACAAAACACAACACATCAACCACAGACAAGCACTGACATTAACAGTGGAAACACTCTCTCCTCTCTCTCTCTCGCTCTCTCACACTCTCTATCTCTCTCTCTCTCTCAACACTCTCTCTCTCTCCTTTGGCACTCTCTCTATCCACCCTTCTCTATCTCTCTCGCTCTCACAAACACACTCACACTCATGCACACACACTCTATCCCCCTCCTCTCACTCCTCTCTCTCTCTCTCTCTCTCTCTCTCACCACACACACACACACACACACACACACACACATCACACACACAAACGTACACAAACACACACACACACACACACACACACACACAACACACACACCACACACACAGGGGCGCTTTCAAGGCGCACACACACCTATACAACACTATAACGTATATTCACATAAGCAAAGATGAGAAAGCACTAATCCGAGCTTAGTCTGACTGGAATTTGTTGACTTGCCTTTTTTGTTTTTGTATCCTAACGTCGACTTCAGCTTTGCCTACTGTGACTGATTACCCACCTCCACCCCACCCCCAACCCCGCCACTACACATCCTCCATCACCATCCCTGATTGCTCTGTCTCCCTATTGAGTCAGATCTTTTGGCACCGGAAACTGTATGGGCACAAAAGAATGAAAAGTAGAGGGTTTTTTTTTTTCCTTCCAACCATGACGTCATAGCCAGTCACGGATTGATTGCTATCGTGATTTGAAGCACAAAACATATCACAGTCATGACGTCATAGCCAGCCACGGACTCGATGTTGTCGTGTTATGGCGAAAAGACATGTTATCGCGCTGAACGGTAGATTTAAAAGTGGTCTTCGAATATGGGGCTTACTCGCAAACACACCCCTGTCACTTCTTCCTTCTGTTTCCTCCCCCCCCCCCCCCCCCCCCCTCCCATCCATTTCTCCTTCATACCGCCCCTCCAATACGTACGTGCAGTGTACGAGAACAAAAAAATAAATAAATATTAAATAAAAAAATAAAAAGAAGAAGGAGAAGAAAGAAGAAAACAAAAAGAGAGAAGGCAAAGAAAAAGAGATCGGACGAAAAGAAGAGGAGTTTTCTAAGAGCATAGTTTGAATTAATAAGCATGAATAAAGGGCGTCTTTGCCGATTGTGTGATCGGACGTGTGTGTGTGTGTTTCTGTGTGCGTGTGTGTGTGTGTTAATGTGTGAATGTGGGCTTTGCCGTGGTGTGTGTGTGGTGTGTGTGTGTGTGTGTGCGTGTGTGTGCGTGTGTGTGTGTGTGTGTTGTGTGCGCGCGTGTGTGTGTGTGTGTGTGTGTGTGTGTGTGTGTGTGTGTGTGTGTGCGTGCGTGTGTGTTGTGTTGTGTGTGTGTGTGTGTGTGGTGTGTGTGTGTGTGTGTGTGTGTGTGTGTGTGTGTGTGTGTGTGTGTGTGCTGCCCTGTGGGCGAACACGTATGCAAATAGAACAAACAGAGCATGAAAAAGAAATAAAGAAGTACGCAGAACCAAAAAAAAAAAAAAAAAAA
>JADBJO010000161.1:335000-337500 GCA_016801955.1 Conus betulinus
TCTTCACGCCTCTGAGTGTTTCAGCAAGTAAAAGAAATTGACAGTTCAGCATGGTGAGTAAGTTTTGAAGTATATAAAGTCAGGTGCAGTGAAGTGATCTGTAAATTCTTTTCCTTGTGCTTGACAGCTGATTCTTACTGTTTCAATTTTCGTATAAAATACATTTCGATGCACGCTAGGGTTTTCAAAGCACCCTGACTGAAGGAAAGAAGACATCATTTTTGAGAAATCTCTGCAGGTAAAACGTCACGCTTGAGTTCCAAAACCTATGATATGTCAGAAAGACGTTAGGTTATTTAGTGTACATTCTAAGCGATTTCATTGGTAGAAATCCTTAACATACGTTAATTATTATGTTCGTGAGGGGGGGGGGGGGGTATGGAGATCGATGAGGTGGTAGTAGTGGATAGTTTATAACAATCGATATTAGATGTAATTTCAGATTTAATTTTAAGACTACGCTACTACTCAGCCAGTTACGTGGATTCTACAGCACTTCGGTGCCCAGTTCTCATTATGGAGTTTGACTACACGTTCCTGGGAACTGGAGCTGGCTAATTTGATTGCAGAAGCAAAGGTAGTGCTGTTGTAATGTGTGGTTGATGAATTAACACTTCTCTGCCAGAAAATGTCATATTTCCGCGCCAGCTGTTTCCGGTCTGTCTTGTAAATATAACTTTTTGAAGCAAACCTCTCGCCACTTTTGAGTCAACTAAAGAAAGGAGAACGGCTGTGGCTGAAAGCTGTGATGGATTTGCTTTTGTTCCAGTCTCTTCCAAGATGATAGATGGAACATTTTAAACCACTTCTCTCAAACAGGTATGACACTTACTCTAGAGCTTCCGGTTTTTGTCGTCTCGCCTGTCAATTGTTATGAATATGATTCCAGTCCATACGACAGAGAATGAAACCTTATTATATAACTGAACCAGACTGGTGTGTGCATCAGCTTCCAAGATGTAATTGTTTTGGTAGCATGCGTAGATTGGAATCATGCAGACATGTGTGATTGGTGCGGAGCCTGGCTGAGGAATTTCTGTTGCATTTACACCGAAAGGACTATGAGTACGAAACAGGCGTAAAATTCATGGAATGTACCTAAAATTATGTGACCAGGAGGTTGGGAGTGGTAGCGGACTGGTAAGATCTGAACCATTTGCTTCTATGTCCTCCTCTCTGTTTTGGGCGTAGGCTGTGTCTGGTGCTGTTGTTTCATTCAGATCATGAGCAGGCAAAGGAGTAGAAGCATGAAAGGACCGTAACTGCTATAAACACGTGCAGTCTCATATTCAGTTCACTTTCCGGAGATGTCTTCCCGTACCTGTTTTGAGACCACTTCTTAGCACGCTGAAATATCAGTGGCATAGACAATGTGAGCTAGGTACCTTAAGTCTGACCGATGCGTTGAGCTAATGCACAGGTTGGACATCTGTTTAAGTCGTCCACGAGACCCTTTGTCTTAAACTCTTTCATTTTACTTACCAATATCTGCATCCGTGAGCTGTAAATCCCGTGTGTGCACTTGGTGTCATAGCTTAGTGGACGTGATGTTATGTATGTGTATCAGTCCGTTCAGAGTGATTCCTCTTTGATGAGACTGAAACTGAAACCGAGACATATTTTTTGACAACATGGGCGGCGTTTACCTGAGCTTCACATCACAAAAAAAACGCAAGCAGCAGCAAAAACCTTGTTGACAGTGTTATTTGAAAGGGCGCGGTGGTATGTGAAATTTTCAGAATGTGTATATCTACGCATATTTGAGCTGCTGCCAAGAAGAATAGATCGTCACGATCTATGTATTTTCGGTTAGAGTGCTCCCAGAATTCACTGTTGGTCTCAGTTTTCATCAAACCAAATTGAACGTGGTTTATGCCGCGTGTAAAGGGCCGTAACTTTCCCATAGCTCGTATCGATCGGAAGAATACAGCGGCAGGCTTGTTCTTGTCTATTGATTATTGCCTGTGTTCGGACTTTATTCCACGTCCCCTAATGTTAACATCATGCCGTCACGTCCACAGCACTTGATTGGGGCAAAACTAAGGGGTATTTCTATTGTCATTTGCTTCTTGTCCATCATTAACTTCATTCCGTACTTTAGCATATGAAAATAGGTACGCTTTGGTCTTCGTTTTAGATAAGATCTTGATCTCGAAGTCGCCTGTACAGACGTCAATGTGAAGACAAAAAATTAGCTATCTTTGCGCTAAACGGATATGTCATGGTGATCAAAGCGTTGTGGCAGGCAGGCTGTTCTTATTTCTTTTTTTTTTTCAGAATGTACCCCCAGTTCGTCTGGTCTTATTCGCTGTCTCTAACATTTTTCTTCCCCATCAGTTTGTGTGCCCCCTTCCCCCCCCCCCCTCCCTCTCTCTGTCTGTCTTTCCGGTGTGTGTGTGTGTGTGTGTGTGTGTGTGTGTGTGTGTGTGTGTGTGTGTGTGTGTGTGTGTGTGTGTGCTCTCATTACTCTCTAACGGTACTGGGTTGCATGAGATACAAA
>JADBJO010000161.1:357500-367500 GCA_016801955.1 Conus betulinus
ATGCTGTCATATATGTATGTATGCATGTATTTTATGTATGTATGTATGTGTGTGTGTGTGTGTGTGTGTGTGTGTGTGTGTGTGTGTGTGTGTGTGTGTGTGTGTGTGTGTGTGTGTGTGTGCGCGCGCGCATGTGTATATCTATATGTGTGTGTGTGTGTGTGTGTGTGTGTGTGTGCTGTGTGCGTGTGCTGTGTGCGTGTGCACGCGCATGAGCGCGGGCGCGTCTGTGTGTGTGTGTGTGTGTGTGTGTGTGTGTGTGTGTGTCCAATAAAAAAGGTAGGTAGGTACTCAAGGTCTGACCAGCGCGTTGGGCTAATGCGTAGGTCGGACATCCGCCAAGTCGTAGCCACGAGACCCTCTTTTTAACTGTCTCATTTTTGTTGTTAATTCGTATATCCATCAGCTTCAAATCATGCTTAGTGTGGTCTCAAAACTTAGCGGATGTGGTGTAGCGTATATGGACTAGTCCGCACGCAGTGACGCCTCCTTGATGGAACTGAAACTCTGTGTGTGTGTCTGTGTGTGTGTGTGTGTGTGTGTGTGTGTGTGTGGTTATGTACAATGGAGAAGAGAGAGAGACACAGAGAGAGAGAGAGAGAGAGAGAGGGTGGTGGGGGGGGGGGGGGGGGGGGGGGGGGAGGCGTAAGAGACGGTTTTTGTGTGTGTGCCAATTCACACTTTTGAAGTTAACTGCAGTTCCCCTAAATCCCTAACGCTGTTTCATTACCGTCTGCTTTTCAGCCAGGACACGTGCGTGATGTGCTCAAAAATGTGTTTTGATGAGCGAGTGAGTGTGTGTGTGTGTGTGTGCGCGCGCGCGCGCGCGCGCGTGTGTGTGTGTGTGTGTGTGTGTGTGTGTGTGTGTGTGTGTGTGTGTGTGCGTGCGTGCCTATGCGCGTGTGTGTGTGTATGTGTGTGAGCGCGTGCTTGTGTGTGTATGTATGTATGTGTGTGTGTGTGTGTGTGTGTGTGTGTGTGTGTGTGTGTGTGTGTGTGTGTGTGTGTGTGTGTGTACGCGCGCGCGCAGTATAGTGTGTTATTCCTGAAATTCATGCATGGTAATGTAAACCACTTCTTGTGTGTCAAATAAAGTCTTTATCAAAATGCAGACATGACTGACATCTCAAACATAAACATTCACCACGAAAAATCCAAGCACAAAATTGTTGACAGATATAAAAAGACAGCTTGAATGCAACGATTAAATCGGAATTTAATGCATTATGAACATTTCTAATCATATAAACCATATTCTTATATGACTATCATATAATATATATTTATGCTGAACAATTAAGTAGTGGGGGAAAACAAGTCAAGGTTAACATTCTTCCATCATTATAGTAATGATTTGGCAAAGATTAGAAATTGAGCAGAAAAAAAAATTGAAGATGAAATAAATGGGAAAATGTATATCATAAATATGAAAACCCCTTGTCACACACACACACACACACACTAACACACACACACACACATATATATATATATATATATATATATATAATATATATATATATATATATATATATATATATATATATATGTGTGTGTGTGTGTGTGTGTGTGTGTGTGTGTGTGTGTGTGTGTGTGTGCATTTTATATACACAAAAATAAATACATATACTACATGTATATATAATCATATACATATATAGATAGATAGATAGATAGATAGATAGATATACTACTGTTTAATTCATTACAACATCCTCCAACCCCATGTCGCCACTCTTCCATCCCACCACCAACTCGAATGATAATCAAAAATAATTATTGTCCTTGTCGTCCCCTATCTTCCACTGTTATCTTTCCCTCCTCCCCTCAATTTTATGTTGTTGTCTTTTTATCTTCCTGCCTATCATCCCCACCGTGCCCTCCCCCCTTCCCTCTCCCTATCCTCCCCGATCTCCTTTCCCCTCTTTTCATCGTCAGCTTATTGTGAGGATGAGTTATCATCTTTGAATGCGTCATATTCCTTAGACCGGCTTTGAATTTTAACATTGTTTTAACCTTCACAACATTGTCGCGTTAAAAGTGCGACTGACTAGTGATTCAGCTTTAGGCTGTCAGTCTGCTGTTGTTGAGTCACGGTCCTAAGTGTGGATATCATCAGATAAAAACTGTGAGCTTGTAAATGGTGCAAGAAAACAGTGAGACCAAAACAAAAAAAAACTCAGAAGACGCTCAACCTATGAGATGAAAATGACAACGCAAAGATTGTATATGAAATAATGAATTATGCATGTTAGATTACTGTTCGAATTATTTTCGCTACTGCTGAGCGAGTCAAGAAAATGTAGAGTACAAAGATGTCACAGAGTGATCCCTTGATGCGACTTTTCCATCTTTCATAACCATCAACGTCCCGTCAAGCATGAACCTGATGACGCGTCAGAAGAACACCCCAAACAAAATAGCTACGCTTTGCTCTTCGTTGTCGTTGAACCCTCTGGAGAAAATCTCGATTTTAAACTCGCCAGTACAGACGTCGATGTGAAGAGAAAACATAGTTATCTTTATGAGGAACGCGGATGTGCGTCTGCGATTTGGGCGATGGGGTTGTTAGGCTGTTTTCCAACTGGCGGTATTCCAGTTCGTCTGGCCTTGATCCACTGTGTCTAACACACTGCCTTTCCCATTAGTGTGTGTGTGTGTGTGTGTGTGTGTGTGTGTGTGTGTGTGTGTGTGTGTGTGTGTGTGTGTGTGTGTATTGGTATGCGAGCGAAAGCCTCTTCTAAACATTCAAAAAGTTCCAAACATGATTACGTACCATGACTTCTGTCTGTATATCGTATCTGTCTCTCTCATGTTACTTCTGTCTATATATCTAGCTATCTGTCTCTCTCTATGTAAGTGTATGTATGCGTGTCGGGGGGGGGGGGGGGACGTGTGTGTGTGCGCGCGTGTGTATGTGCGTGTGTTGGGGGGAGGGGGTACGAACCATGTGAGAGAGAGACAGACAGACAAACAGAGACAGAAAGAGAGAGAGACACATGCATACACAGACACAGACAGACGCATAAGAGGCGGTTTTCAATTGCTCCCAAACGACTCACACTTTTCAAGCTAATTACAACCGTCTGAAATCTCTATGGCTGTTTCATGATTGGCAGCAATTTAGCCAGGACACGTGTATGGTATGCTAAAATAAGTGTGTTGTAGTGAGAAGAAATGGTTGATGGGATCCGGGAGAGGTTTCTTACAAGTCTTTCAAATTAATGCTGTGACGTTATACTATATGCATGTGCATGTGTGTGAGGGGTGGTGGTGGTGGTGGTGGGGTACCTTTCCTTTACCTTCATTTTGGTGACCTAACCGAGTTTTAGGCAGCTATCCCTCACCGACTGGCTACATACTGTGTGACTGACTACCAAGGTGACAGGCTACTGCACCCTTTTTGTGAATGGCTACTTTGAAAGTGACATGCCACTCGATGTTGACAGGCTACTCAAAATTTTGCCAGCATCACGTCTACTTATTGGTGACGTGCTACCAGATGTGGACTGGTGTGTTCTTCATCTGCGCCCCCTCTACCCAAAGTATGCCCACCCGTGTCGCGCACGCCCTGCATTCATGCCTTCTCTGCCCCGACGTCCACACACGTCACGACCTTCATTGGCAAACCCATACCAATGGGTTACCTACATCCACGTCTCCCAATACCCCCCCCCCCACACACACACACACACACACTTACAACAGTTTTCATTTGTTCCTTTCACCACCCCTTTCATGAACACCTATTTATAAGACACCCTGCGTCCCGCCCTCCCCCCCCCCCCCCCTCCATCTCTCCCCCCATTTGGCCATCCATGTCACGCCCTGCTTACCAGCTCACCCCCGCTATTACGCCTATCCACGTGCATTAACATCCTCACCCCCTCCCTGCATGTGCCCGCCCATTTCTCATGCCCCAATACGCCCACTATGTCACACTCTTCTTTTCGCGCCCCCTATGCCTCAATGCGCCCACCATGTTATGCTCTTCATCTGCTCCCTCTGCCCAATAAGTCATCCACGTCACGCCCTTCATCTGGGCCCCCTCTGCCCCAATAACAACTACATCAAGACCTTCATCCACACCCCATCTGCCCCAACACGCCCACCATGTTCACGCCCTTCATCTGCACCCCCTCTGCCTCATGTTATGCCTTTCATGCGCGCCCCCTCTGCTCCAATAAGACCCCCAGGTCATACCCTTCATCGGCACCCCCTCTGCCCCAACATGCCACCCTGACACACGCCCTTCATCCCCGCCCCACCTTCCCAATTCCCCACCCACGTCATGCCCTTTATCAGCGCCCCCTCTGCCCCATCATGCCCACCCACATCACGCTCTTTATCCGCGCCCCTATTGCTTTATGCGTCTACCCACGTCACATTCTTCGTCCGAGCCCCCTCTGCACAAATACACCCACTCGTGCCATGCACGTCCTGCATCTATGTCCCTTCTGCCCAAATACGCCCACCCACGTCACGCAACCCCATACCTATGACATACCTGTATCCATGTCTCCTGTACCTCACCGGTCATCCTTTTCGTTTGCTTCAACCCCCACCCCCCACCCCCCCCCCCCCCCTTCCTTCTCACGTGCACGTATCCATAACAAGCCCTGCGTTTGCACAATTTTCCATCCCCTGTCCCCCACCTCCCCCCGTTTGGCCATCCATGTTACACCCTGCTTACAAACTCCCTCCTCCCCATTACGCCCACGCATACACATCAACTCCCCAAACCCATCCGCATTTAAGCCCATCCACTTCTCATGCTGCATCCGCTCTACACCCCCCGCCCTCCACCCCCACCCCCCCAAGGTTTGTCCACTCATGACCACGCCCTTCATCTGCGCCCCCTCTTATCCAATACACCCATCATATCACGTACCTCACATCCGCTCCCCCTCTGCCCCCATGCGCTCTCCCAAATGACGCCCTTCGTTCGTGCCCCTCTGCCTCAATACATCCATCCATGTCTGGCTCCTCATCCGCGCCGGCTCCACCCCAATACGCCCGCCACATCACGTCCTGTATTCATGCTCCAAATCCTTCCACCATGTCATACGCTGCATCCCCGTCTTCCATACCCGCCAACATGTCACACACTGCATCACAACCCCCTCACCCCATGTCACACCCTGCATCCACAATGTCCTACCCATGTATACCCTGCATCCACGTCCCCCATACCCGACATGTCATATCTTGCATTAGTTCCTCCTCACCCCCCCCCGCCCCACCCCGACGTACGCCCGAATGTCGCGCCCTGCGTAGTGCCTCTTCTCCCTTTCCCTTCCCTCTCCTACGTTGGCCCCTTCATGTCGCATCATATATCTCCCCACCTTGCACACCCCCACCCATGTCACGCCCTGCATACATGCTCCCTCCTCCCAGGTTTACCCACTCATGTGCATCCACGCCCCCACCCCCCCCTCCCCCTTATGCCAATCCATGTCACGCCCTGCATTCGTTCCTTCCCCCTCCAGTTCGTCCAGCCATGTCATGCCCAGCATCTGCGCCCCCTCTGTCCCAATATGCCCATGCATGTTATACCCAGCATCTGCGCCCCCTCTGTCCCAATATGCCCACCCATGTTATGCCTTACATCCGTGCCCCTTTGCAATGCACCCAATATGTCACGCCCGTCTTCCCTGCTCCTCTTTCCCAGCACATCACCATGTCAGTACATTCTGCATGTCACCCCCTCTGTCCTATACGCTCTCAATGTCACGCCCTTCATCCGCGCCCTCTCGGCGCCAACAACACTCTCACATCACGTCCTTCATCTGCCCTGCCCCTCTGTCCACATGTCACGCTCCTCATCATCCCGCACCCCTTCTGTTCCAATGCATCAATGATGTCACGTCTTTCATATCCGCCCCCCTCTGCCCCAATACGTCCACATGTCACACCCTTCACCCCCACCCCCTCTGTCCCAGTAAGACACCCATATCACACTGATCATCCGCGCGCCCCTCTGCCCCAGCGCACCGACCACGTCACGCCCTCCATCCACACCCCCTCTAGCCCAATACGCGCACCACGTTACGACCTTTACCTGCACCCCCTCTGCATCAATACGCCCACCCACGTCACCCTCATCCGCATCCTTCTGCCCCGATCGTCCCACCATGTCAAGCCCATCATCCACGCCCCTTCCGCCCCCAACACAGCCACCCCCGTCACACACTTCATCTGCAGCCCTGTACCCATGGTACCTTGAATCAAGTCTCCCGTACACCCACACATCATACCTTTCATTTGCTCCTCCCCTCCCACGTATGCCCATTGGCGCGTTTCCCATCCACCCACCCCTTCCCACGTTTGGCCATCCATGTCACGTCCTGTTCTTGTGCTCCCTCCTCCCCATTACGCCCATCCACATGCAATTAACGTCCATCCACACCCCCGCCCATCCATTTCTCATTTTGCATCCTCTCAACATCATCCCCCTCTGGGTTTTGCTCACCCACGTCAGCCCTTTGTCGCGCGACCCTCCGTCCCAATACGCCCACTCATGTCACCATCTTCATCCACACCCACTCTGCCCTAATATGCCCACCATGTCATGCCCTTATCTGCGCCCCCTTTGTCCCAATATGCCCCCAATGCCCTGTATCTGCGCCCCTCTGCCCCAATGCACCCACAATGTCACGCGCTTTATTGGGCCCCTCTGCCCCAATGCACCCACAATGTCACGCGCTTTATTTGACCCCTCTGCCCCAATACACCCACAATGTCACGCCCTTCTTCCACGCACGCCTTCAGCCCAAAACACCCACCATGTCATGCCCTTCTTCTGTGCCCTCTCTGCCTCTCTGCCCATATACAAGCATCCGTGTTACGCCCTGAATCCATGCCCCCTCTGTCCCAACACGCCCACCCACTCCACGCCCGTCATCCACGCCTACTCTGCCCAATGCACAAACATACATCAGGCCATTCATCCACCCCTTTTGCCCCAGCAGGCTCACCGACGTCATGGCTTCATCAGCCCCCTTTGCCCCCAAATGCCCACCCACCCACGCATTCTGTACGCCGACCCATGTCAAGCCCTGCAACCTCCCCATCTATATCATGCTAAAAATCCTGCTCCCTGTATGCAAATCTATGTCACGCCATGAAATCAGCCTCCCCCACCCTTCCGCTATCCCACCCATATCAGACACTGAAAAACCCCACCCCTAGAATCCTACCTACGTCACGGCCTGAAAATTGACGCCCCCTGCCACCTCCCCTTACCTGTATCCTAACTTTTATCATGATCTGAAATCCGCACCCCCTATGTGCACAAAAACCGGCACTCCCTGTACTCTCACCTATATCACACATGCATCTGCACCCCCTTCACCCCCACCCATGTTACAGCTGTGACCACACCCTCAATCCTCCACCTGTGTTTGCATTTCCCCCCCCCCCCCCCCCCCCCCCCCGAATACCCTGTATTCACAACCGCCGTACTCCTCTCTCATCAGTATCATATACTGTATCCGTGTCCACCATGTGATCACAGAATCCGCGACCCCCCCTCACCCCTATCAATGTCACACCCCTGCATCCGTAACTTCGTTTCCATGGTATACCCTGCATCCACGTCCCCAGTATCCCACACGTCACACCCTGCAGTCGTGCCTCTCTACCCCCTCACACGTAAGCCGATACATGTAGCACCCTGCGTACATGTGCCTCTTCTCCCCCCCCCCCCCCCCCCTTTTCTGTTCGACATCCATGTCACATCATGTATCCGTGCTTTCCTCCTCCCCCCCCCCCCCCCCCCAAATTCACCCATGTCAAGCCCTGCATACACGCTCCCTTCTTCGCAGTACGCCCACCCATGTGCATCCACGCCCGCTCTGTCCCCTCCTCCCCCCTTACGCCCATACATTTCACGCGCTGCATCCGTCCTCTCCCCTCCAGTTCACCCAGCCATTCCATACCCTGCATCCTCGCCCACCTTCCTCGCCCGCCCATGTCAATACCTGCTATTGCGATCCATCTGCCCAATACACCCACCCATGTTACGCCATGCATTCGCGCCCTTCTGCTCCAATAAACTCACTATTTCACGCCCTTCATTATTTTGTACCAATGCCCCAATAAGACCCATGCACACATGCCTACCCCTAAAAATGAATTTCAGTAGCACTGATTTCAAATTTCAGTAGCAAGGACTCAAAATCAGTAGCACTGATTTTTTTCTTTTGAAACAGTTTGTGGAAAGAGTTGGTCTGGGTGTCATAATCAGCTCAACCTATGCATAGAATAAGACAAAACTTTACCGCCATATTTTAATTACAGAAAATGCGCTGTCACAAATCACGCACTTTGCTTTTGAATCGTCAGAGTCCAATTTCACAATGAAGGGAAATTTGCCACTGTGTTTTGTCCAGGAACTTCTGTGACGGCTGACGCTTTTTTGATGCAGGTTCATCGGCATCACCAGCTGGCACATCCATTCGCTTTCTCTTTGTATTAGAAGCCATATTTTTGGCTTATTTTCAACGTCACTGCAGTCTGCTTCATTGTTCCTATTCTGGCTTATTTTCAACGTCACTGCAATCTGCTTCATTGTTCGTTCAAAACTTCAATTACTTGCGATATCCGGTTTAGTACTTCCGCTTTCAAAAGCATCGTTTGCTTGAATAACTGAGTTTAACGTCCCTCTATAGCAGAAGCCGTTGGAGACATACGCTATTCGTCTGCTTGATGAAGACGGGGCTTTACGTCCGTTTTACCATTCGGCGTTCTGCTTTCTGCTTTCAAAAGCATCGTCTGCTTCAACTCGCGATCGTTTCAAGTAAATTTTGTTGAAAAATCTTTTTACCGAACGAAAAATAAATTTCCGTAATTGCCGTAGCTACTTCGTTTTTGTTTTTTTTTTTTTGTTTTTTTTTTGTGTTGTTGTTGTTGTTAATTGCCGTAGAAAATACGGAAGTTCCGTAGGAGTAGGCATGTATGTCACGCCCTTCGTCCGGCCCCTATGCCCCAATAAGAGACCCATACAACGCCCTTCAACCGCGCCCCCTTTGCCCAATACGTCCATCTTGCCACGCCCGTCATCTGCGTCCCTTCTACCCCAATACGCTCGCCATGTCACGCCCTTCGTCTGCGTCCCTTCTACCCCAATACGCTCACCATGTCACGCCCTTCGTCTGCGTCCCTTCTACCCCAATACGCTCGCCATGCCACGCCCGTCATCTGCGTCCCTTCTACCCCAATACGCTCACCATGTCACGCCCATCATCTGCGTCCCTTCTACCCCAATACGCTCACCATGTCACGCCCATCATCTGCGTCCCTTCTACCCCAATACGCTCACCATGTCACGCCCATCATCTGCGTCCCTTCTACCCCAATACGCTCACCATGTCACGCCCGTCATCTGCGTCCCTTCTACCCCAATACGCTCACCATGTCACGCCCATCATCTGCGTCCCTTCTACCCAATACGCTCACCATGTCACGCCCATCATCTGCGTCCCTTCTACCCCAATACGCTCACCGCGTCACACCCTTCGTCTGCGTCCCCTCGCCCCAATACGCCCACCATGCCACGCCCTTTATCCACTCCATCTGCCAATATACGCCCACCAACGTCACACCCTTCATTCGCACCCGCTTTTTTCCGTGTGACGCCATGCATCGTCACCCTTCTGTCCCAATATGCCATCAGCATCACTTCTTTCATCGCTGCTCCCTGTACGCTCACCCTGCCCTGCTCAGAAATCTTCACTCCTTTGTCCCCCTACTCCTGTCACGCCCTGAAACCCACGCCTCCCATACCTTAACCCATGTCAGGCCCCGAAATCTGTGCTCCCTTTATGCATATTCATGTCGTGCCTTCCCTTTCATACCCCCACCTTTTCATGCTATGAAAGCCGCGCTTCCCGTGCCCAGACCCATGTCACGCCCTTAAATCCGCATCCCCCCCCCCATCTTCCTCTTTTGCCCCCATCCAGGTCATCTGCGCCCACACCCCACCCTCCATCCATAATCC
>JADBJO010000161.1:375000-385000 GCA_016801955.1 Conus betulinus
TGACCGACTGATTGGAGAACTTGAAAACGATGACTGACTGACTGACTGGGAGAAGAGCTTGAAAACGATGAATGACTGAGTGGAGAAGAACTTAACAACGATGAATGACTGAGTGGAGGGGACTTGAAAGCGACGAATGACTGCTGTCAGAGGAAAGTGAAAATGACTGCTGACTCGAGGAGAATGTGACCACAATAAATGGCTGATGGAACAAGAGCGTGAGAATGACGAATGATGAACGGGACGTGAAGACAATGTGAGAATGATAAGAAAAGGGAAAATGATGAATAGATGACGGGGAAAGGAGAGGAAGATGAAAGTGGGATGGGAGAAGAACGAGAGAATGATGAAAAAACCTGCTCGGACGAGGTAATAAGAATGTGAAAAGAACGCATAATGGATAGGTTTAAAACGGAACTTAAGAACAGTGAAGGAAGTATGAAAGGAGTAAACGTGAACGATGATAACAGACAAATTATAAATGATAGGTGGGACGAGTTGCCATTATACCCATGAAGGAGAGGAGACGAGGGGAATCTGAACATGATGTAGGGTGGACAGGACAGTAGCAGGAGAAGTTCAGAAGAGGGAAAAAAGACGAGAGGAGCATGAGAATGATTCAGCTATATGAAAACAGACCAGCCTCAGAATGATCCAGTGATGGACAAACTGGGGGGGAAAATGACACGAGAGAACAATACCTTTTTTCACGAGGTGAAAAGAAGAAAAGGTGAAAATAATGAACAGGAGACGGGACACGAAGAGAGGGAGAGAGACAAAAAGCGTCAGGAGGATGGACTCCATAAAATCAAGATATTGTCAGAATGATTCAATAAAGGAAGAAGAAATACAATAAAGGAAGAAATAGATGAAGTGATGACGAGAATGATGGACGAAGTGAGCATCCAAAAACACAAAATGGACGAGATGAATAAATAAACGTGAAAACGATGTCTAATGGACGGGGAAGGACGTAAAAAATTTTCAGTGATGGGTAGGACTAGAAGTAGCGAATGATAGACGGGATTAGAAGAATGCGAAGATGTTAACGGAAGGAATGGTTTATGAAGACAACAAGAACAAGAGAATGCAAGTAAGTATGACGAAGGAAGGAAAGAAGGAATATGGATAACAGACACAATGAAAACAAGAATCCGTGAAGGTTGTAACTAAATGACAAGAACGAGAACATGGTGCATGATCGACAGGACTAGAACACGATAGTATGAGAGGATTGAGAAAAAAAGCGTGAGAATGACGAAAGAGGGACAACAGGAGAAGGAAAAGGGGTCAATAACGGACGGAAGAAAGCTTAAAGAATGGTGAAAGAGAAAAGAAGAATGTGAGAATGATGAAAGAAGGATGGGAGAAGAACGGACGTAAAAATGATGAAAAAGTTATGGGAGACTAACATGTGAGTGATGAAGGGCAGTTTGGATGAGACGGCAAGAGACTGAGGACGGCGCATCGGGCCCCGATGGAAGAAAATCGGCAAACGCCAAAATGATAAAAGGATGGACGAAAGGAGAGCGAGGTGAATCATGATCGAAATGATAAAGCATCAGCATCATGAATGAGGGGGTACGATGAAAAAAGACAAAGTGATATCTATGAACGAGTGGTGAAAGAAGAATGTGAGAATGATAAATGATTTATGAAAGGTGACGGACAGAATTGTGGATGGGAATATATCGTGAGAACGATGAAGGACGGGATAAGAAGGAAATGAAGAAAGGAGTGTGAGGCAATAGATTAATGAACACCAGACAGCGTGGGAATGGTGCAGTGAAGGCCAGAATAAATAAAAGAAATGAAACAAGGGATAGATGAGTGTTTACAAAAAGAGAAAAGGAGAGGTGAGGATGATGAATAGGAAACTGGAGAAGGAGAAGGAAGGTAAGAGGGAGGAACGTGGGAAGTACATGAAAATCGAACATCGTAAGAGTAATCCAAAGATGAATGGAATGAGAATAGAACCAGAAAAACGAATGCTGGATGCGATCAGAAAAGAAGAATGAACGAAAGACAAATGACAGACGAAACTGGAAAAGAGAACGTGGGAATGGTGAACTGGCGAACTTGACGAAGAGGATGAAGAATAAATGATGAATGTTGAAAGAAGGGAAGAGTAAAAATTATGAATGTCGGACTTGCGGGAGAGTTATGAACGACTAATATCGGACAGGGAAAACTTGAGAATAAATTGTTTTGGAGAGCGGGAAAACGTGAGAATGATGAATGTTAGACGGATGAGAACGTGAGAATATTGAATGTTCGATCAGAGAACTGATGAAAATAATGAATGTCGGATGGGGGAAAAGATAAAATAATGAATGTTGGACTGAGGCAAACGTGAAAATGATGAATGTTGGATGAAGGAAACGTGAATATGAAATATTTTGAAGTGGCGAAAAACATGAGAATGAAGAATATTGAGCGGGGAAAAACGTGAAAACAATGAATGTAGGACAGGGGGAAAAACCAAAAGGATGAATGCTAGACTGGAGTAAAATGTGAGAATGATAAATGTTGGAGTGGGGGAAACGGAAAAATAATGACTTTAGGGCAGTGAAAAACTTAAAAATGATGAATGTTGGACTGGGGAAAATGTGACAATGAGTAATGCTGATTGAGGAAAAGGTACGAATGATGAAAACTGGACTGCACGAAAAGGTGACAAGGGTTAATGACGAAGTATGGTGAACATGCGAATGGTGAATGTTGGACGGGAGGTGTGTGTGTCTGTGCGTGCATGCGTGCGTGTGTGTGTGTGTGTGTGTGTGTGTGTGTGTGTGTGTGTGTGTGTGTAGGAAGGGGAAAGGAGGCGGGTGGTGGGTACTGGGAGGGGAGGGGGGAGAGCGCGTGAAAATGACCAATGTTGGACATGAGGAAAAGATGAGAACTAGAAATGTTGAACTGCGGGAAAATGAGGAATGCTGGACTGGGCAAAAAGGCAATTGTGATGAACGACTGCGGGGACTTGAGAGAGGTAGGGGTTTGGAGTGGGGAGGTGAAACGTGAGAATGGTGAATGTTGTACGGGAGAAAACAGGCAATAATGGATGTTGGACTTGATGGGGAGAGAGAGGAACAACACAGAAAAGATAAATAACAGATGGAAGGCTGGTGCGACGCTGGTAAACGAAGGACGATGAGGAAAGCAAAGGAATGAAAAGGGCGTGAGAATGATGGCCGTAACGAAAACAGGATTGCGACAGAGTAATAGTGGGCATAATCGGCACAGAATGAAACGGAATGAGAAGACGGTAACGCGTTAAAAAAGGAATGGTTGACACGATGAGATGAAGAGACACACACAAAAACGCTGAATGAAAGACGGGGGCAGAACATGACAACAGTAAATGAAGAACAAGGTGTGAGAAGAAGAGAACATGACAACAGTAAATGAATTACAAGGTGGGAAGAAGAGAACATGAGAATGAATAACAGATGAAAGGAACGGTAACTGAGGAACGTGGCGAAAGATAAATGGTGGACGAGTGACGAAAAAAAAAAAAGTGAAACTGATTTTTGATGCTCTGGAGGAGGAAAGGAGTTTCAGAGAATGAATGATGGATGGGAGAAGAACAGAAGAACGATAAATGACGGGCGAGATGGGAAGGAGGAGAACTAGATGTAGTTGAATATGGTACGTCCACCCCACTGTTCAATACCGCCGAAAGAGAAGTGAAGGGGTTGCGACAGAAATGACTATATCATAAGTTCGTAGCAATGCAGAATAATAAATCAGCAGTGTATAAAATGAACTGTTTGTAGTGCAGAAGAATAAAAAAAAAAAAGGGGGGGGGGGGGAGCTGCAGGGCTTCAAAGGTCGGCGATGCGATGTAGTGGGAAAAGACCAAATATGACATAAGAGAATGAAGAATATGGAAAACATTATGTACAACAGCGGGTATGGCGTTAATCAATGGCCTAAAGAATAGCAAGTTCAGGGTGAAGCACCCAGGCCGATGTAAGACGAGTTCACAGACGCCTGGGGCTTTATCAAATTATGTATTGATATATTGATGTTCCCATGGCATCGGTGTGGTGTTCCATATACCCTCTACCATCTCTCTCTTCCTTTCCATCCCCCACCCTTCCGACCTGCCTTCCTGTTGCGAGTAAACAGCGTGAAGCCTGGAGAACTCAGAAACAAAGGCTAACTCAACCAGATGCAGACACTTGGTCACTGTAAAAAAAAGAAGTAAAGGTGTACGGTGTTGACTAACTTCAGACAAGAAGCGGTGAACCAGGGGGCATTTGTATGGCAGCCTGTTTGTTGACCTATAGTACAGGGAGCTAAACGGATCTTAACCCTTAGGCAAAACTGTCACGCAAGAAATGAACATAGCACGTAGAACGTACAACGGAGAAAACGGTCAGGACACTGTGTGTGTGTGTGTGGTGTGTGTGTGTGTGTGTGTGTGTGTGTGTGTGTGTGTGTCTGTGTGTGTCTGTGTGTGCTGTGTGTGTGTGCGCGCGCGCGTGCGTGCGCGCGCGCGTGTGTGTGCTGTGTGTGTGTGTGTGTGTGTGTGTGTGTGCGTGTGCGTGTGCGCGCGCGCGAGCGCGCGCGCACCAGTGCGTGTGCGTATGATAAATTTCAGTTTAAGAGGAAGCGTCTTTTACAAACGGTAAACGACAGCTCCAGACATAATCGGACATTGGATGGCTGGATACAAATGAAAGAAGTTCCTGTTAGACCGAGCTCGTCCGGATATGTGGTGAAAAACAACAGAGTCTTGGCATACTGGCTGGCTCCACAATCACCAGAGAAGAATGCTCGTGTTTTTCAGGAGAAATTAATTACTAAAAGCCGAAAGCATTGTCAGAAACAAAGCTGAGATGCCAGTATCGGAGATGGGCACGGACAATGTCTGTGTCAGTACAGCTCGAACAGACCACAGAGAGCATTTCCAGGGCTGTCAACTCGTACCCCAAAAAACAGGCAAACAAAACATAAAGAACCCAAGAAGTAAACTACAAAACAAACGAACAATATAACTAACAAGTCACTCCCGTCAAAGTAACACTCAGATTTACTTACGGTTTACAAGTGCACTTTTTTGCTTTATAAGCACTTTTTTAAACTGATCAGTTATGTGTACAAAAACAAATCATTCAACTGAAGCATCAACAAGCAAGAACTTATGGGGTATAGGCGCACTTCTTCATAATATTCCTTGCTGCAGTCCTTCAGTCGGATAAAACTAAGACATCTTAAGTGCACTGGCAACTCTAAGCATTTCGCTTAGATTTTTCTTTAACAAAAAAAAAAAAAAAAAAAAAAAAAAAAAAAACACGATAGAAAATCCTTTCGTGATAATTCCAGTGCAACAAAGACACATCAAAAAGCCTAATCAATGAACAGCATCGCAAAATTGACAAGTGCCTGTTTCAGTGGTTAGGATCTCATTATCTGGTCACCGGACAGAAAAAAAAAACTTGCATCTTACAAATTTTATCAAGAACAAAAATGCTTTTCAGACCACAGGAAGATGAGCAGACCACAAATGCAGAAAAGCAACAACAGACTAAGAAAAAAAAAATTAAACCCAAATTTAAAAAAAAAAGCAGTCAAAGAGACTAACATACGCACGCACGCACGCACACGCGCGCACACACACACACACATCATTAGCACCGGATTTCTATGAGACCGGGACAGAAATTACATTGAAAGATCCTCACACACACACACACACCCTCTCTCTCTCTCTCCTCTCTCTCTCTCTCTCTCTCTCTCTCTCTCTCCTCTGCATTCCTGTGGAGCGAATTTTTTTTTTAAGTATGTAGAACGTTCAAAACGCAGATTAAAGAACAGACCACAGAGGCAGAAAAAAAAAGAGTGAAGAAATGGAGACAAAAAAAAAGGGGGGAAAAAGAAAAAAGAAGGAAATTAGCCCAATATCGCAAGAAGACTGGAAACAGCCCTGCCCCACCCTACCCACCCTTTAATTTTGGCATGGGGTTTCCACTGTACGAGGTGAATTCTGGGTGCGAGGTGTGCTGCAGATTTGCTCACAGGATGACCAAGATGACGAGGTGAAAAATGAACACGTCAGAGGGACGGTCAAGCTGGTCTGGAAAAGTATCACACAGAAAATCCTCACAGAAGACTGTGTTCCATGTTGGCAACATTGGAAAGTTGTTGCAGGATACTAAGAGAATGTAATCTGGTGCAGGATGAAGTTTCGTGGATCTCTAATGTCCGTTCCTCTAGGATGTTGTGAACGTCCGTTTCACTCAAAGAAAGAAAGGAAGCGAGGGTGCATCAGTGAATGAGGAGCCATGAAGGCACTGAGGGGAAGGGAGGAGAGGGGGGAGAGAGGAAGGAACAGACGTTCGGAATGGATAAGTGGGCTCTCAGATAACGAGAGACAAACGCTTACAGCATCATCAGTTAAACAACTGGTAGGACAAAGACGAAAGACCAAAGACGTTCGACATTATATTGAAAAAAAAGTGACCAGGAATAAATGTTATAACATGTAGATTTAGAACATAAGATGTCCAAGACTTGAAAAATACCTCGCTTCGTAGAAACATTAACAATAGTTCTATTCATTCATACGCTTACAGCACAGCTGCTTGCAAATTCGTTACTGACCGCCATTACCGCGTGTGTTATCAAACAACAGGAGTGTTCGCGCGGTCTTTGCGTGCGCGTGCGCGCTTAGTGTGTATGGGTGGGTGGGTGGGCGCACGCGCGCGTGTGCTTACGTGCATGTGTGTTAGGAGTTGGGGGTGGAGTTAATACGGGGAAGCACGAACGGGTAAGAAAGCCACGTGACATCTCCAATTTCTTCTGAGAAGGCAAGGCGGGTGGAAGGGAAAGAGGGTGAGGTAGAGAGTCAAAGTAGTAGCAGTAAGGGGCGGAGGAACTGCTAGCAGATGTCTCCAATGAAATATAACAGATAATTGCGTGGTTCTTAATCACATCGTCTACGAACACACGTATACTCTATCATTAGTATTATCACGCCATTATATTAATCACTAGCGATATTACCATCATCAACAGCAACAATAGTAATTGTAGTAGTAGTTTCTTTTCTTGTTATCATCTGTCCACTACCCCTCTGACGCCGTCCTAGCCTGGTTCCACATTCTCCATCGACTGTGCAACAGTTCAAAAGAATGTGCTGAGGTAAATGGACTTTGAATGAAACACCCATCTTGCGCTGAAGTGAATAAAGATAAGTGATTGTTCATTCATTTTCGTTGTCCCGAGTGTTTTGTATCTCGTCTGAAGAAGACCTAAGAGGTCGAAACGGGTCGTGTTTTTGTCTTGTGATTCGTTTGTCTACGTTTTCTTTGCGGTGCGCTATTAATTACATTTAAAATTTGTTTAGATTTCAGCCTGCAGTCACCTCACTTTGCAACTAAACCAACGGTGTTTTAGCCACTCGTGCATAAAAAGTTCAAGGTGTTCAAACTGAAAAGAGCATCTGAAGCAGGGGACGTCAGGAGGGTAGGGGTGGGGGTGGGGTGGGAAGTGGGGGTGAGGGGGTTGAAGAGGGAGTCGCTTTCAGGCTAGGTAAGGTAAGGTAATGTTGCTTATGGCCCAGCCGACCGCAAGTGGCCATATTAGGGATGTCACCTCATTAAAAATCAACTCGCAAGTCATTCGTTCACACAATTCTTTAAAATACATCTTCTAAAAATCCATCCGAAATTTTGTTTAAAATCTTTCCACTGTAAAATCTCAGATCCGATGAAAAATTTTAATCTCTTTCAAGACCTAAAAGATCGCGTCAGGCGAACATCTCTGAACAAGGTTTTCATAGAATCTACCGTAAAATGTTTGTGTCTCACATCACGCAAGTCCAACACTAAAAGAATATGTGTAAAGGGAGTCGCTTTCGAGCTGAATTTATCAGTAATATACAGACAAAATGAATGGGGCGAGAGAAGGGGAAGCAGGCTAGCGGAGGAAAGAAATGTTTTTGCCCGATTTACCATCGCATTGCAAGTCCTGCATTTTTGTCACTGTGTGTGTGCGTGTGCGTGTGCGTGTGTGTGTGTGTGTAGCGGACGGGAAGGAAGAGGAGGGCCGGGATGGGTGTAGGGTGAATGGAGGGGGAGGGGGAGAAGAGGGGGAAAGTTTGTATGACTTGCAGTTGCAAATGCGGTTGCCCGTCTCTCTATCACGGTCTGTCCATTTCTCACTCTCTCCTCTATACTCTGTTTAGGAGTATATGCAGAAGTGTGTGTGCGCGCGTGTGTCTAAGAATATATGTGCACGTTTGTATGTGCGTGCACGTGTGTTTGTGTGCGTGCACGCATGTATCCCTGCGTTTGTGTATGTTTTTGTGTGTGCATGTGTATGTGCGTGCACGTGCAGTTATTTATGTGCGTGCATGTGTTTATATGTGAGTGTGTGTGTGTGTGTGTGTGTGAGAGAGAGAGAGAGAGAGAGAGAGAGAGAGAGAGAGAGAGAGACAGACAGACAGCGTGCGTGTGTGAGTGCATGCGCCGTGCATGTATTGTGTTGTGTGTGCGTGCGTGCGTGCGTGCGTGCGTGCGTGTGTGTGTGTGTGTGTGCGTGCGTGCGTGCGTCCATGCGTGCGTGTGTGTGTGTGTGTGAACGTGCGCGGATGCGCGCGTGCCTTTATATGTGAGAGAGAGAGAGAGAGAGAGAGAGAGAGAGAGAGAGAGGAGTGTGTGTGTGTGTGTGTGTGTGTGTGTGTGTGTGTGTGTGTGTGTGTGTGTACACGTGTGCGAGTATGTGTGTGCGTGTGTGTACACGTGTGCGAGTATGTGCGTGTGTGTATACGTACGTGTGTGCGTGCGTGTGTATGTGAGTGTGTATGTGTGTGTGTGTGTGTGTATGTATGTATGTGTATGTATGTATGTGTGTGTGTATTTATATATGTGTGTGTGTGTGTGTGTGTGTGTGTGTGTGTGTGTGGGTGGGTGGGTGGGTGGGTGGGTGGGGGGCGTGCGTGCTCTCGCGTGTGTGTGTATATGTCTGTGGGTATACCTATGTACATGCACTCGAAGATTCTATTTCAGAACCACCAGACTTTCTCCACAGTTATTCTCCGATCCACCTTCAACACCCTCATCCTCCCTTTGAGACAGATTCCAACAAAACAAACCCCCTTGACAGACGACCCCCGAACCCCAGCACCAAAGATCAACCCCCCCGCCCAATCCCACCCCGCCATCAAACGACGGTTCCGCTGACCCGCCCTCTCTTTGGCTCCCCCCTCGTCTCGGGACCAACACAGGGTGCCAGCTCTCCATGGTTCTAGAAGTCCATGACCCGACGTGAGCTGGCGATGGTCAATCTGACCCACATGCGTGCTTCCAGCAGTTATATGCTATCTTTCTTTATGCTATGATATGGTAACAGTAGCCTTGTCCACATAACAGGGCATTCACGAGTCATTAGGCGTATTTAATACCATCTGACTGCGCCATTGGCCGTGTTAACTGTGGAGATCCCCCCCCCCCCCCCTTAATTCGAAGATTAATGACTTTTTTTTTCAGTCCTCATTACAGGGCATTCACGAGTCATTAGGCGTTTTTAATACCATCTGACTGCGCCATGGGCCCCGTTAGCTGTTTTCTAACCCCTGAATTAAATGATAACATTAACCTTTCTAAAGACCACGTAACAGGGCATTCACGAGTCATTAGGCGTATTTAATGCCATCTGACTGCGCCATTGGCCTTGTTAGCTGTGGAGTCCCCCCCCCCCCCCCCCCCCCCCCCTTAATTTAATTTGAATTTCATTAACTGTTTTTAGTCTACGTAATGGGGCATTCACGAGTCATTAGGCGTATTTAATACCATCTGACTGCGCCATTGGCCCTGCTAGCTGTGGAGTTTTTCCTCCTTCATTCGATGATCACATTAATCCTGTTTTCTTCTTTTTTTTTTAGTCCACACAACAAGCATTCACGAGTCATTAGGCGTGTTTAATACCATCTGACTGCGCCACTGGCCCCGTTAGCTGTGGAGGATTTGTTTGCTTTTTCAGCACCTGTGAC
>JADBJO010000161.1:390000-392500 GCA_016801955.1 Conus betulinus
CCAAAAACAAGGGAGAGAGAAAACAATCGTCCGGCCTGTGTTGATATTCATGTTTACTCCTGGCAAGGTTCAAAGGCTGACGTACTCAGCATGTTTGATTTTGCATGTCCCAAGGTGCCAATCGTCCAGCTTGTATAATATGTGTCGATTTATATGAATAATAATGATAATAATAATAACAATAATAATAATGAATACTTATATAGCGCCTGTTCTCGGCTAGAGACCAAACTCCAAGCGCTTTACAATTCTCACTCGTTTACACAACGGGCTGCCTACCTGGGTAGTGCCGGCTGAAGAGCTGCCAGCTGGCGCTTCATTCAGTCGTTTCCCGTGTCATCCAGTCAATATCGTTCAATATCGTTCACTCAATTTCCTTACTTCCTTCATTCTTTCCGTGAGCCACTTTTTTGCCCCCCCCCCCCCCCCCCCCCCCCCCCCCCCCCCCCCCACACACACACACACTGTGTGTGTGTGTGTGTGTGTGTGTGTGTGTGTGTGTTGTGTGGTGTGTGCGTCGCGTGTGCCTGCGTGCGTGTGTGCGTGTGTGCATGCGTGCGTGCGTGCGTGCGTGCGTGCATGCGCTGACAGAAATGTCCGTCCTTTGCGTAGTGACAGCACTGAAATGGCTCCTGCTGGTCGGCTGAACTAGAACAAATGCCACTGTGACTGGAATCAGCATTGCAGCTGACCTGGGGGGTATTTCCCAAGGTAGTCCAAGGTTCTAAGCTGACGGAGAAAACAGATGCTGTCCCATTGGGTTGCCTACAACAACAGAGAGGGCATGTCGCTTGTGCCAAGTGTGCGAAATGTTTTACACCTGACAGAGTAAGTAACATCATGCCAGGTGTGCACCGGGTATCCTACACTTTACGGCGAAGTAACAATGCCAGGCGTGCACCGGGTATCCTACACTTTACGGTCGAAAGTAACAATGCCAGGCGTGCACCGGGTATCCTACACTTTACGGCGAAAGTAACAATGCCTGGCGTGCACCGGGTATCCTACACTTTACGGCAAAAGTAACAATGCCAGGCGTGCACCGGGTATCCTACACTTTACGGCAAAGTAACAATGCCAGGCGTGCACCGGGTATCCTACACTTTACGGCGAAAGTAACAATGCCAGGCGTGCACCGGGTATCCTACACTTTACGGCAAAAGTAACAATGCCAGGCGTGCATCGGGTATCCTACACTTTACGGCGAAAGTAACAAGTGCCAGGCGTGCATCGGGTATCCTACACTTTACGGCGAAAGTAACAATGCCAGGCGTGCACCGGGTATCCTACACTTTACGGCGAAAGTAACATAATGCCAGGCGTGCACCGGGTATCCTACACTTTACGGCAAAAGTAACAATGCCGGCGTGCACCGGGTATCCTACACTTTACGGCAAAAGTAACAATGCCGGGCGTGCACCGGGTATCCTACACTTTACGGCAAAAGTACAATGCCCGGCGTGCACCGGGTATCCTACACTTTACGGCGAAAGTAATACAATGCCAGGCGTGCACCGGGTATCCTACACTTTTACGGCGAAAGTAATACAATGCCAGGCGTGCACCGGGTATCCTACACTTTACGGCGAAATGAACATAGTGTCAGGCGTGCACCGGGTATCCTACACTTTACGGCGAAAGGAGCATAATGTCAGGCGTGCAGCGTAACTCAGTGACTGGTGTGCATTGTGTATCTTCCATTTTACGGCAAAAGTAACACGGTGTCGAGCGTGCTTCGGGTATTCAATGTCTTGCAGAGAAAATAATCATGCCAGGTGTGTACCGGTTATCCTACACCTTATGAAGAAAGTAACAATGCCAGGGGTGGACTGGGTATCCTACACCTTACGGCAAAAGTAACATGGTGTGCCACGTGCGCACGGATATCATACACACTGCGGATTAAGTAACATGCTGCGAGGAGTGCGCGCATATCCTTCATCTTACGGCAAAAAGTACCACGGATTCCAGAACACACTTCACGGCGAAAGAAACACGGTGTTAGCGATGCACGGATAGCCTTCATGTTACGCAGAAAGTAACACGGTGCTGGGTGTGCGTGGACAGCCTACACCTGACAAAGCAACATGGTGCTAAATGTGAATAGAAATCCTACACCGAAAACAACATGGTTCCAGATATGAGCGGATATACATACACCGAGAATGATAGTGTGCCAGATATACACAATAAACTGATGTCCTACACTGAAATAGCACGGTGCCAGAAATGAACGGTTACCATACACCGAGAATAACATTGTGCTAGATATGAATTGATTTCCTACACTGAAAATAACATGGTGCCATGGATATCTTACAACCAAAATGACAAGGCGCCAGTTATGGACGGATATCCTACACCGAAAATAACATGTCACAAGATATGAACGAATATCCTACACCGAAGACAACATGGTGCCAGTTATGAAGGGATATCCCACACCAAAAATAACGTTGTGCCTGGTTGACCAAGGAGTGACGCTGTGTGTTCGCAGTTT
>JADBJO010000161.1:417500-427500 GCA_016801955.1 Conus betulinus
TTCTTCTTCTTCTTCTTCTTCTTCTTCTTCTTCTTCTTCTTCTTCTTCCTTGTCAGTCTTTCTTCTTCTTCTTCTTTTTCTTCTTCTTCTTCTTCTTCTTCTTCTTTTTGTCAGTCCTTGTCTCTTCTCTTCTTCTTTCTTCTTCTTCTTCTTCTTCTTTCTTTCTTTCTTTCTTTCTTTCTTTCTTGTCTTCTTCTTTCTTTCTTCTTCTTCTTCTTCTTCTTCTTCTTCTTCTTCTTCTCTTCTTCTTCTACCTTGTCTGTCTCATTTGTCTTGTCTGTAGAGAAGTCCCGGAAGTCAAAACACGTTGCCTCTCTGTTGTAACTTGTTTCCTCCATTGCTTTGGTGGTCCAGTAGCTGAGCTTGTCACTGATTCTCGTGCTCAACCGCAGTGTTAAGGTGGAGGTGAAACGCCTTTGTTTCCCAGGCTGCATATTCTGCCACGTCTGAGTTTTCTGGCTCTATGTTCCCCCAGTTCTATATTACTACAACTACATTTTCCCCCAGCTGTATGTTTCTCTAGTCCTATGTTCTATCTGGTCCATGTTCTTCTCTCTCCGTTGCTGTCGAGTAGGTGAAAAAACGCCGTGAAAACTGAAAGAAACAAATCCACAAGTGACCTTTGTGGCATCGGCAACCCACCCCCACCCCACCACCACCGTCACCCCTTCCACCATCCATGACAACCACAGAAGAACCAATTCAACCTTGTCAATTTATTTCATTACAAAAGCAGAAAGCAGACAACGGATGGTAAACCATTTTTAGTCATGGGCAAAACACGCTTCACGCATGAATCAATGATTAATTAACGGCAGCCAATTAGAGCAGCAGAAAATGAAATATACAGAAGAGTCAGAAAACGGTTGGGCAATGAAAGAAAATTAATTATTAAAACAATTAATAATTAATTCCACGGATTTTTAACGGTGGGATGACGGGCACGAATGGGGTGGGGATAGAAATATTGACCAATTCAACAATGAAATGTCCCAACAGAAAAAAAAAAGGGAGAAAAAAAAGCTTCTGGCAGAAAATAAATGATGCTTCACTGGAAACCTGAGATCTGTGGACAGCTGTTCACTCCCTCCCCCCCCTCCCCATCCCACCCCCCCCCCCCCACCCCCACCCGCCCTCCCCCTACTTTCCCGTCGCCCTCCGACCTAACCCCCCACCCCCACCCCCTCCCCGAGTGACTGTGCCTTTGATAGAAGACAGAAACAGATTTTTTTTCAGTGGTATTTGACTCACGCGAAAGTCAAACATAATCAGAAAACTAAAACGTGAACCACATTCATATGAGAAGAAAAAAAGAAAATGAATTGCACAGTAAAATTGTTAATTTCATGCCACAGTACAGTCTGTGGCTCGCACAAATGAAAAACAGGATCCGAAATAAAAGTGTAATAGGAAAAGTTATATAGCAATTATACCAACAAAGAAAGCGTGAAATGCGCGCGCGCGCGCGCACACACACACACACACACACACACACACACACACCACACACACACACACACACACACATGTAGTAGACACAGGGAGACAGAGAGCTTGGGGAATACAGAAACGGGGTAGATAGACACCGCAAAACATCGACACAAAAGAACATAGACATGGTGGAACACAGAGCCGGGGCAACGTAGACGCAGGGGAACATAGACACGGGAGAACATAGTCACAAGGAAACATAGACCCAGGGGAACACATAGCCGGGGTAACATAGACATGGGGGAACATGGAGCCTGAGGAACACAGCACAGAGGAACACATAGAGAGCCTCGGGAACACAGAGACAGAGGAACATAGAGCCAGAGGAACATAGGGGTGGTCTCTGTTGGAAATCTAATGAAAACGTGCCCGATGTCGAGAATAACATGAAAACAGTGACTTAACTGGGATAATATATACTGGGATGTAAATGCGGTAATTGATTTTGTATTGGGCTGTCAGTTGCCATGTACGCTGTTAGTGTAATGCTTATTTCGGAGCGCGATGTAAGCTATAAGCTTGGTGTTGCTCTTTTGATGGATATATCCCTATGCTATCATTTCTGTTTAAACCATATGCGATTCAGTGAAGAGCGCAAACGGTGTGCAGGGTAAGAATATCGAACAGTTCACGTAAACCTCTTTTCCACCATTCTCTTCTCTCTCTGGTCCCTAGCCAGTGTTGAATAGCATATTTTAATTCAACACAGTTATTTAGCATCTAAATAACTGGACGACATTTCGTCACAAAGAAACAAAAAAATACATTGTTTAATGGATTCAGTGATGTCTCACATACGGTCAAAAATGAACGCATTAACGTATGCGTATACACTTTTTTTTTTTTTTTTTTTTTTTTTTAAGAGTGTACTTGCTAAAGTGTGTGCGCGAAATGACGTTATTACAGCCGGTTAGTTGGTTGTTCTAATACTGAAGGTGTGATGGTTGATAACTTTGGTTATACAAAAGGACATTCCATGGTAACCTTAGCTTTGGCAACCGGTCGCTATCTTTTCTCAGCTGCTGTGTTTCAGTATCGGTTTTGTCAGTGTTTTGTCCCTCATCTCAGCTGCTGTCTTCAGTATCGGTTTTGTCAGTGTGTTGTCCCACATCTCGATGATCCCATCCACAGCTCTGTTTTACCACTGACAGCATCCAGGGGCGGATCAAATGCAAATGGAGGGATGCAAATAGATGGGGGTCCGAACTGAGGTGGGGATCCAGAGGTCGACTAGGCCCTGGTAGGGGTCCAGGGGTAGAGCCTTGGTGAGGTGCACTTGGTTCTCATTTGGAGGATGGCAAGGTGTCTATTCATTAGATTTGTATGCACATACTACATGTTCACAAAATTCCACTCTGGCGAGTCTTCAGGGCGCGGTACAGCCCCAATGACAGTGGAACACTTCCTGCAAGACTGTCCCACACATGAAAAGCTCCGAGCAGAAACCTGGCCTGCCGACACATCGATGAGGGAGAAGCTATATGAATCTTCGGAGGGCCTTGCCGTACAGCAGCCTTTGTCAGTGCCCCTGGGATTCCTCTCTGAGTATATGAAGAAGCACACACACACACACACACACACACACACACACACACACACACACACACACACACACACACAGAGAGTTACAGGTCGAAATATCGAGAAAGTTAATGTGCTTGTTATTTGTTTTTTTGTTTGAATACATACCTATAGAATTAAAGTTATAGCATACTGGCCGTAGGAGTAATGATCTGTCAGAGGTTCACTGTGTCTAGGGCACGGCAAGATGGAAGGCGGGGGCCCATCCCTCTCCTTTTGTCGCCTTTGACTTTACCTGAACTGAGTCAGGAACCTGTTTGTTGTCGGGTGGAGAGAAAGGTTTTCAAGCCTGAAGCTCCGACTGCACGCGAAGATCGAAATCTTGTCCGTCAGCAAAGAGCTGACAGTATTAAAAAAAAAGTGAGAGCAGAAGTGGGGAAAGGGGGGAAGAAAGGAGGCTCAAGCACCCAGGACCCCTTACCACCCACCCCTTCTTCTGGATCCTCCTTCCCTGGCATCTCTATTTCTGCAGCTTCCCCATTCCGGTATGACTAAGTATGACAAGTATCCTTGTCAGTATTCGGCTGTGTTCTCACTCTGCACAGTTCCTCTGAAGTGCTTATTTTCCTCGACCTTCGGCGTTCCTACAGCTGTCTACTCCCGCCTCCCCTCATCACCCTCCCCCCACCCCCCCTCCTCCCCCCCCCCCCCCCCCCCCCCCCCCCCCCCCCCCCCCCCCACACACACACACACACACCCCCTTCCCTGCGCCATATGTCAATAAACCGTGTACGATACGGGACGGACGTTTAGAGACATATTTACTTTCACCCCTTTGGAGTGTAGGACGGATAGTGATAGGCCAGTGGTATTCACCATGAATGATTTATCTTAAGTGAGAGAGAAAATAACAAGAACAGCTATACAAACAGTGATTACAAACGTCAAAGACATCAGCAAAACACTAGTCCTGTTCATGCCTGTCAGGTAAATCAGTCAGGCGAAAGAAACGCAGGGGGTGTCGGTTTACAGGGCTGTGGGAATCAGACTGGGTTCATTGTCCAACAGCAGTGTTGTAACAGCAAAGAAGGCTGTCTGGGGTCATTCGCCGCGCGAATCTTCTACTGTAATAGCAATAAACATGACCGGTCAAGATAAGGAGGGGGGGAAAAAATACCACCACGCTGCACGTAACGGGTTTTCCGTTTTCTTTTTACAAAGACGACTGACAAACACTTCACTCGCTGGCCTTGACACGAGGCTGGGGCTTTTTGAGTCTTGGCCGCTCCCCTATAAGAAGAGAGAGAGAGAGAGAGAGAGAGAGAGAGAGAGAGAGAGAGAGAGAAGGCCCACGGTACAGATTAGCGAGTTACGTCAACTTCCCGTTTTCTTGGAATCAGACCCGCGGCCATCTTTGAAGAAGAATGCTAGCTGTTTAAGGGCTCGGCCCGGATGAGGGGTCAAGGTCGAGGAGGAGTGACGTCACATAGCACCTTGCATGGTTGAGAGGAGGGGTGGTCGACGTTTTTCTTTCTTTTTTTTTTTCAGTTTAAAAAAAAGTGTGTGTGTGGGGGGGGGGGGGGGGGGGGGGGGGGGGGGGTAGTACAGGCGGTGGTAATACACCAGCAATGCCCACTACTTTCCCGTGCGTAAGGTCTCGTATATAAAACACAGACAGGTATAATCGAATTGTCAGAACGTTCATCATCTCTAAAGGTTGAGTCCCATACTTTTGTTTTTAATATATTCATCGTGATTAATACTCACTTTGTTATGGTTCCAGGTGCACAGATTAACAGAAAAAGAATGGGGCTTATTTGAGGCAGCCCGATGACGTAAGGATAACAGTTACAGGGGGAGAGTTATCAAGCCTGAAAGCTGACGTCAAATGGATTTACACAGGTGCAGACTGTGAGTTGTGTCATCCCTAAGACCTGAACGAAAAGACTGGCGGAAAGGAGGTGGGTCAGGCGGGAGTGGAACTGAGGGTAAGTGGCGAGGGTGGTCTTTGTGACCACTATTATTAGATTTCATGTAAGTTTAAATGTGCAGAGCTATCTGTTCTACAGTCTAGAATCCTACAGTACCAGCTGCCATTTTAGAATCACTTTCTATGAATGCCTGTAACTTCTTCATTTCTCTAGCATTTATCTGGACAATTTTTTTTTTTAGTAAACAATGAAAATGTACTGTAGTTTGAAAAGCTGTTTTCCTTGTTGTTGTTGTTGTTGTTGTTGTTGTTTTTCCTTCTTCTTTCCATACCAGTGCGTTGGTGTGCTAATGTGACATTATCACAAGAATTTCATTAGTGTGGTATTGCTACTTCTACAGTAGTACCAAAAGAGTTCAGAATGTTTTGATTACGTTTCTTCATAATATTATGTTCCCTGCTAGTATCACACCATTTGTAATGTGCCAAGGCCGAAAACATTATTTCAAAAATATACAGACAGGCACATTTGTATTATTGTCTGATTTTCATTGTGTCAAAAGTTTTTTCATGTGCTCATCAGTATACATACAAAGTGGTTCCAAGCAGAATGATGAACATAAAAGGAATGGGATTATACTGGCAACCAGCTGGCACAAAAATAGGGATATGGGGTGAATTATAAGTGGGACGTAACAATTGACAGCTCTCTGTCTTCTCTCTTCTGCTCTCTCTCTCTCTCTCTCTCTCTCTCTCTCTCTCTCTCTCTCTCTCTCTCTCTCTCTCTCTCTCACACACACACACACACACACACACGCACACACGCACACACACACATACACACTGCAGTTTAAGTTACCAGTTTAAGTCATTTCTCAATGCCTATCTTCATCCACTCTCAGCCCCTCTCCTCTCAGTCCCAACCCTCCATCCCCATCTGGCCATCTTTCTTTCAAGCCGACTCTACGTTAAGACATACAACCACTTACGACATTGGGGCTGAAAATGTTGACATAGCGCGGGTCTCCACCCACCCACCCCCCTCCTCCCCCTCCAGGACCTGGTGATCACTTGTGGATGGGACAATGATTTCCTCACGCATCCCGCCTCACCACTTCAGAGGGAGCAGTCATATCCCCACTCCTCCGCTCATTCCCTCTCACTCCAGGCTCTCCAGGTACGATTGCCGTAGGCTTCTGCACGATCTACCCGTACATTATGTAATTACGTGGACAGGCCATATGTCCATGCGTGCACGTGTCTGCCAGGTGTGGACATTGTAGTTTCGTTCATTAGCACAAAGGCTGAAAAACACCAGGATCACTGAGAGAGTCATCTCTGATCCCAACCGCTTTATGTCACACCACAGGTGTTGGGAAGTGACCATCTCCATCCAGATCACGCCCCCCACCCCACCCTTCTTCAATTACTAGTACCCCCCCCCCCCCCCCCCCCCCCCCCCCTTTTTTTTTCCGTAATGATTTTTGACTAGTTATCCTATACCTGCGACAGCCTATCAATCAGAAAACAGACATGATGGGTAGCTTAACAGACAAAAAGGGAAGATCATAGACATCAGAGGTATGATATGTAGATCAACAGACAAAAAGGGAAGATCATAGACATCAGACACATGATGGGTAGCTTAACAGACAAACAGGGAAGATTAAGCCTCCCCACTTCACTGATCCACCATAGACTGTAAGAATTATCATAGTCACTGAAGAACACTGAAAAAAGAAAAAGTTCATCTCACCTGCTCTGAGATCCTGTGTCAACTTTGACTGATCCACCAAGAGGAAATGCAGGTTGAAGCAAAGCAAAGTTTCTAAGTCGTGAGGTTATGCATTGCTTGTATGTATGCCACCCAATTCAACAGTGGAAATGTATGCCAGTATTTGGTAAAATCTGAAGAAGATGATAAACTGATATTTTGATTTAACAGTATAACTTTTTGTGAGTACTTGGTACTATTTCTTAAGATGATTACTGAATACTATATTTGTATATTCTGAAAGAATAACTGTATGCCTATATTTGGTGAACTCTGTTGAACTGATTCTTTAAATGCCGCTCATTGTCTTAATGCTTTGTAGTAAGTGACCCTGATCAACATGTGTACTTGAAGCAGTTGTGTTCTAGTACCCAGTTACTTCTCCTGAGTCTGTGACTACACTGAAGAGTTGTTTCCTTTCAATTGTTCTGTATCCTACCACTTATTAAAATCCACTCAAATCTTGAGTGAAGAACTAAAGCAGTGACTGAAAAAATAAGGCAGATACATTATGTTAGTCTTATCTTGGCCGGCTAGGATCTCGCACATGTACTGAAAGTCAGAAGGCAAGTGTGAGGATTCATCAAGCCAGACTCCCAGACACTTACCTACTAGCCAGGTTCTGTACGATCATCAAGAGACTGGGACCCTGCCTCTGGCCCAGCACAGGATCAAGACTCCACGCTACCATGCGGCCAAGCAGACATCAGGCTGATCAGCCTGTCTACTGAGAGGACACTTGAATTTATTTCTGATTCTGTATGTCATTCAGATCATAAGTACTTGGAAGTGCATAAGCCTATGGTGAATCATTCCTTACCAGTTCTTAAGAATTTTTAACGGTCCTGAAAAAAAAAATCAAAATTTCTTGCAATAACTTGTACTGGAAAGTTTCCCTTTCCACAGTAGTAACAGAGAGAGTGGAGGTGAAATTTTGAAATAAAAACTGCTCTATAATTCTAAGGGAAAAAAAAAACTCTGAATCCTTCCTCTGGAGAACCACAGCTGCCACTCGTACTCGTCACACCGAGGCTGAAATGCGATGTCAGATGTGGGTCTGTTCTTATATTTCTAGGTCATATCATTGGTCACGATTCTGAAATAACAAGTGAAATGATTAGAGGAAGGCTTTGTTCAGAGTGAGGATTATTCAGTTTGTTATGTCTCCAAACTTGGCTTTCCCTGAAAAAACGCTTTCAAGATATACAGCATATTTCAAATTGTGGAGTGTGGTCCGATGTGGAACAGGAAGTTCCTATCGCCCCTCTCTCGATTAATAAACCCGTTAACACTCGTCGTTTCCCTCCACCTAACCCATTCTATTTCTCACCCGTTTCCTCCCTTCCACCCCTCCCCCCTTTCCACGCACCATCCGTCTCCGACGTCCATCCACCTTAGCTTTTCACCCTCCTTCTCTTCCGCTTTCATCCTTTTCCCCTTGAGATGGACGAACACTGGCAACTGTGAGTGTCGAAGGATAGAGGAAGAGGATTATTTCACGTTTGTAGAGAGATGTGTTCTCTCACACACACACACACACACACACACACACACACATCATGGGAAAATGTCATTGGTTATATTGGGACTCAACTGCCAAAGGAGTGTTGGGTGGGCAGATGTTCTCAATGTTTGTTTGACCTTTTCCTTTTCTGCATTCGCCTTGCCTTTTTTCTTTTTCTCCCAACCCCCCTCCCCCTTCATTTTTTTTTTTCTTTTCTTCGTCTCTTTCCTCCCTTCCACACTCCAGTCATTAATTCTGTCGCCTCTGTGTTCATAAATCCAGTGAACTCTGTGATGGATCGTAACGCTATGAAGAATATTGCACAGAGAGGACACAGTGAAGCCCGCCACTCTCGCTTCCTTTCATCTGTGTGTGGCCTTCCGTTTGGCTTGTCCAAACGCTCCCTCCTTACAAAGGTAGTGCGCCTGACGGTAGGGCATACCGTCTTTGCCCCCTATCACAACGCCTCCTCCTCCCAACGCTATCCCCGCCCCTTCGCTTCCCCTACCCCATCCCACACATACCTTTCTCCTCCCATGCCTCCCCCCCCCCCCCCCCCCCCATTGTGTCTTTCTCTACCGTTTCTGACGCCTGTCCCTCAACTTACCCTCCCACCCTCTTCTTTACTTTAACAAATGGTTCCGGGACAAACACACACACACACACACACACACACACATACACACACACACACACACACATTCTGTCAAACAGAACGTGTCCTGTAAAACAAATGCTTCGTGACTATTTTCCCCTCTTTCCTTCTTTTCCGTTTTTTTTTTTTTTAATGTAATATTCGGGCGGTTTTTTCTTTAAGAAAATGGAGGTTTTTGTTTTTCTTGGTAAAGTCCGTCTTTATCTAAAAGATGTAACAAGAGGCAAAACTGTTTTCAAAATGTTGTTCGGTGATTTATTTCTTTTTGCAGAATGTATAAACCAGAGACAGAGAAATGCTGTATAACAAAGCTAGCATCAATACATTTCATTATATTAGAGAGAGAGAGAGAGAGAGAGAGAGAGAGAGAGAGAGAGAGAGAGAGAGAGAGAGAGAGAGAATAAACGGCTGTGATATATGTTCATTCTAAACACGATGTGAATGCGAACACCTGCCCAAAACCCCCCCCACCCCCACCCCATCCTACCCCCTCTGAGCAGTCAACTGGATGCATGAAACACAAGCTGGTTTCAAATTACAGTTTTGCACCAGTTCCGGTTCGGCTTATCAGATAACTCTGCATCCGTCCCCGCAGTGGATCGTCCCCGATAGCGCCTGGGTGTGTGGAGCGCAGCTGTCGACAATGGGAAAGAGACGCTGTGTCAGCTTCAGCAGCTGGTGGGAGGAGGAGGAGAGCAAGTGAAGGGTGACAGCGGTGGAGGGGAGAGGATGTAGGGGCAGGGATGGAGTGTTCAGGATAAGAATTGTGCAATCTCATCAACCATTTCTGAATATTAATAGGCAAATGAAACAAACTGCAGCGTTACCGGAACACGCCGAAAAAGCAGAAGAGCACACACAAACAAAGTGTGTGAGAGGTAACGCAGTTTTTATGCACAACACAAAACAGGACAAGAAATTTCGGCAATGTGCCTTCCTCAGCGAAAAAAAAAAAAAAAAAAAATTAAAAACAGTACAGACATTAACATGCGCAATACTCCCCTTGTGAAGCCAAAGAGGTGAATGAAGTTGACAGAGGGACAGTGGGAGAGAGGGTTCGAGTTCTCTCTCTCTCTCTCTCTCTCTCTCTCTCTCTCTCTCTCTCTCTCTCTCTCTCTCTCTCAT
>JADBJO010000161.1:432500-437500 GCA_016801955.1 Conus betulinus
ATGTGCTAAGTAAGCACGAGTGAGTCTGTAGTTGTTCTAAGGCCTGAAATCGTAAGAGTCATATGGGTTGCTCATACAGTCGTAGACTATGAGACATGGTACTGGTTAGAATACATTGGAAAAAAAAATTAAGGAGGGGGGTAGGGGTGGGGGGAGGCCGAGGAAGGGGGACGTACTGATCCCTGACACAGGTGGAATTTGGAATAATTAGAGTAGATTTAAAATGGCACACTTCTTTTTTTTTTTTGCTGTTTACTTACACCTGCCTGATGTAAGGTTTCCTTTAACAGTATTGGAAGACCATAAGCTGCGCAGCAGAACGCTTCATAGATTACAAAATAACCTAACTGATCCATATCTCAATTGTGGCGTGAGACCAACTTCCTCCTTTTTTTCTCCTTTTTTTTTTTTTTTTTTCTAACACTGCTGTAGGTGGGTGACGTGGCAGACAACGAGGTGGCAGTACGAAGGGATGAAAATAGGGTGAGGGCATTAGGAAGTGATGGGATGGGAAGTAAGGGATGGGATAGAGGGAGAGTAGAGACAAGAGGACTTACGTCATTTCCAGTCGGTGCCCATTAAGGGCTTCCTGCTTGAAAGTGGGGAAAGCTGGTATTCCTCTCCCTCCCTCTCTCTCTCTCTCTCTCTCTCTCTCTCTCTCTCTCTCTCTCTCTCTCTCTCTCTCCCTCTGTGTGTGTGTGTGTGTGTGTGTGTGTGTGTGTGTGTGTGTGTGTGTGTGTGGTCGAGACTAAGACTCTTTCTTTCTCTCTCCCTCTGTCTCTCTCTGGTCGAGAATAACCTTCTCACTCTCTCTCTCTCTCTCTCTCTCTCTCTGTCTGTCTGTCTGTCTGTCTGTCTGTCTGTCTCTCTCTGTCTCTCCTCTCTCTCTCTCTCTCTCTCGTCTCTCTCTCTCTCTCTCTCTCTCTCTCTCCTCTCTCTCTCTCTCTCCCTCTCTCTCTCTCTCTCTCTCTCTCTCTCTCTCTCTTGGGGCTGAGTTCGAGATCACGCAGCGGGCAGGACGCGAATGGGTGAATTTTTGTACATTTTTGTTAATTAATCAGGATTAACGAACTCTGCAGTGATACAAGATGAACGCCGAATTGTGTGCAGGTTCTGTTGACATTAATATGCAAAAATTACTGCAAAATCAAAAGAACAATTTAAAAAAGCTTTGGATTTCTAATTTGAAACAATGACTCAGCAGATTTCAGTCGGCTTGGACAGAGCCGTGCGCGAGTTAAAAATTGAATTGCCTGAGCTGCGTGCTAAAACTTCGAGCTTAGAAGCAACTGTGACGAGTGCCACTCAGGAAACACACTGGACAAAGCAAATTGTGTCACAACTTGAAAACAAAATGGTACGAACAACAGGTGCGTTGTCTGACAACATTGAAAAGCTTGAAATGTACTCCAGGCGGGACAAGTTGAAGTTTTTCAATGTTCAGCCTAAGTCCAGCAGCGAGTCATATGATGAGTGTGTGACAGTGATTGTCCAGGTGCTACAAGGGACTGTGTCAGACAAAGTCTGGTGCCGGGATGACATCATCAGAGCACACCGTCTCGGACGTAGCAACGACAACAATCGACCCCGCCGATGATCGTGAAGTTTGCACGATGGGCTGATAAGATGGCGGTGCTTACCCGAGGCAAAGAAGCACTGCGGAAGAAAAATGTGACGGTTGCCGCTGATCTGACAGACAGACAGAGAGAAACGCTACAAGAATACCGACAACAAGGTATGCACGCTTACTATAGGGTAACAGACTGGTGGTGGAGGAACAGAGGCGACGTCCCGGTCACCGCTGGCAGACGGCACCGGAACACCACGCTAGCAGCGCTCAGCGGTACGACTCCCGCATCAACACATGGTTCAACGAAGGCGACCACATCACCCGTAGTCAGCATTACTACGACAGTCAGAGGTATGGTAGTGAAAGGCTGGAACCATACCGTGGGTCGTGGTATAGGCCTACCAACAGTGACCGTGATCCGAGGGTCTATTATGGGGAGTGTGGAGGTGGGGGTGAGGACAATAACGGGAGCGGGGCACGGGACTGGAACTATGGCCAACCATACTACAGCTACCGGTCCATGTATCACTTCCCATCCCTGCCATCAGCACCGGACATTCGCAATTTGGTCAGTGTTCAACCTTCCAGTACTCACACCCTCCAGATGGACAGTACAGGTAACACAACAAGTCAGCGAGACACAAAGTCATGCAAAGCTGTTGACTTGGTGTCAGACAATGCAAGGGAGATGGGGGGGAATCATGGTTCAGTTGATATTATGGAAAACAAATTGACACAGCCATACTGTGTGTGTCAGATTGGGTTTCTGACAGTGAACGGGGAACGGATGGAAATTCTGATCCTAACTCTTTGAAAGATGGTCACTTGAGTCAGTTGGGACAGTGTGGCAGACTCTGCGTTTGGTGGGGGTAGGGGAGTGGACGGAAATCCTGCCGGAAATGACACTTTGAACAAAGATACTTTGGAAGTGACATGCACTGACGGACAATATCAGTCGTCTGACAATGACCCGTCCATAACCATGATCACAGTGGCTGACGATGCCAGGAGTGACGATGACTTACACAATGACATACAGATCAACACGGAGACCACTGAGCATGAAAATCAGTTGCAGTCCTTAAAACAAATGCAAAAAACTGGAAAACAAGATGACTTATAGGGATTCGGCCAGGCTCATGTCATGCAAGACATTCGATTTATGACATATAATATCGAAGGTCTTTCTCGGGTTTATGATCCTGAGCTCCGATCTTACATTGTTGATTTTGATTTCTGTCTCCTAGTTGAAATGTTTGCAACTAGATTCCCTGACCATTTGTTCCCCAACCACCAGACGTTTGTCATACCAGGCATTAGACTGTCAGATGGTGTCACATCCAGACTGTCGGGGGGACTTGCGCTGCTAGTGTAAAAAGAGCTGACCAATTATACTGAAAAAATCGATGTTGAATATGACAACATCACTGTGTTGAAATTGTCAAAAAATTTGTTTGGGACAGACTCACCAGTACTTTTGTTTGGTGTATATGTACCCGCCTTCCTCTTCTCCATATTATCGTGATACAGACCAAACAAATGGCATTACTGTTTTAGAGCAATGCATTATGGACGTTGTGGAATCTTTTGGCAACTTACCTGTTTTGTTGTTCGGTGACTTCAATGCACGTACAGGGGGGTGAAAATGGTACAGAAGAAGATGATGATGTCATAGTCATTTGTCTTTGCAGGAAGATACTCATGACAACGTTTTACTGCGAACTTCAAAAGATAAGACACAGAATGATTTTGGTAAATGCTTGTTGAATGTTTGCAGCTCTTTTGATCTGTTCATCCTAAATGGTGCCATTAAAGATGATATTGACTTCGGTCACTTCACCTATGTGTCACCAACAGGATGTAGTACCGTTGATTATGTAACTGTGTCTAGATGTCTCTAAAATATTGTGTCTCTTTGAATGTTCGGCCAAGAATAGAATCAAAACACATGCCAGTTGAAGTTGTATTCAGCACTAAAGTGTCGAGACACTGTGGGTGTTGACCACCACACCACCTACCCACCCACTTTCTCCTCTCTCCTCCCTTCACGGGGGAACTTAGTAATTCTGCTCACCCCCTTCCTCACTCAGATTAGGTTAGCTGGGTGAACTGATTTAATGGTACCCCCCCCCCCCCCCCCCCCTTACCCCCCTTCCCCCCACCTCGCCGCCCCCTGCTTCCCCCATTTCTTCACATCGGAGGGCGCCTGCCGCATCTTTCCCACCCAGGGTCCAACAGTGCGGATGTCCAGTGACGAGCCGAAGTTTTGAAGGTCAGTGCGAGGGTCCTCGTGCGTCTGTGCGCGCCTTATGCTGACAGAAGCACCATATCCTTACAGCAAGCCCAGATAGAACATTCTGTGTTTAGTTTCAGCACTTCTGTTGATTAATCACAAATACGTGTCTTGTCATTAATGCACTGAGTATGGAATCCATCGCAAAGAAAGGACATGTAAAATGGAAATACGATATCTGTGATGAAGCACAGTACTGCATCTTCCTCTGCCAGATGAATGAATGCATACCGATAATAATGAGACTTGGTCAGTGCCTCTGTCCGCACTAGAGAGAGAGAGAGAGAGAGAGAGAGAGAGAGAGAGAGAGAGAGAGAGAGAGAGAGCACATGCCGGTAAGCACGATAAATAGCATCTTCCTGTAAGTGAGAATTTGCTGAAGGCGCGCGCTAGCTGGATCTATCTCTGTGACAGACAACACGTGTGCCGTGCGCGCGGCTTTTGGGAAAGAATGAGCAGGCTACATCCGCAACGGAGTGTGTGCATTGCCGTTACCTTACGGTCAGCTGTAGCATAAGGGGCCCACGTGCGTCTTCTGTTTCCCGATATTGTGTGGAATCGAGGGAAATTTCTGTATCTCTCTAAGCGCCGCAGCAGTCGCAAAGCCTGGTGCTGTTACCATAATATCATTCAATCGTTCAGTCAGTTCCAGTTCCAGTTTCAGTCTTTATCATCATCAACGTCGTGACAGCCTTGATATGGCCCTTTGCTGTCGGCTGGGTTAACAGCAACATCGCCCTACCCTCAGTTTCATCAAGGTGTCAAAGCGTGCGGATAGTCCATAATATTATACGCTATACCACATCCGCTAAGTTTCGTGATTACACTGCACAGGATTTGCAGTTGATGGAGAAACGAATTAATGACTACAACGAAAGGATTTAAAACGAGGGATTCATGAATACGACCTAGCATATGTCTGATCTCCGCATTAGTCCAACGCGCTAGTCAGACCTGGGGTACCTATCTCTACATTGTCTGCGTCACTTTCATCATTGTATGTGCGTGTTTGTGTATGTTTGCACGTGGATATATGTGTGTGCATGGGTGGGTGGGCATCGGCCTATGTGTGTGTGTGTGTGTGTGTGTGTGTGTGTGCGCGCGCGCGCGCGCGCGCGCGCGCGTGTGTGTGTGTGT
>JADBJO010000161.1:447500-450000 GCA_016801955.1 Conus betulinus
GGCAAGCGGCACAAGGTCGACGCATGGAGTCCACCAGGGTCCGAAGAGTGTCCCGCAGTATGGCCTGCCACTCCTGCTGCAGAAAGAGAGTGAGCTGGGCCACGTCAACAGGTGGGGGGGGTTGTGTGGGCTACCCGCCGTCCAAGGACATCCCAGAGGTGCTCAGTTAGAGCCAGAGATCGGGTGAGCGAGATGGCCACTGCATCCGGATGATCCCCTCTGCTGCAGATGATCGTCCACGCACGGGCTCGGTGTGGACGGGCGTTGTCTTGGAAAACAGCAGCGTTACCAATGGCTTGAAGGGCAGGGCTGGATCAGGGGCCTCACAATCTCGTCACGGTACCGCACCCCTGTCAGCATGCCTTGAATGACGTACAGGGGAGTTCTTTCTTGACGACTGAAGCCACCCCAGACAATCACAGAACCCCCTCCGTAACAATCCACCTCACGAACTGTGGCGTCAGCAAAACGTTCTCCTGGCCTTCGCCCACCTCGGGTCCTGCCATCATTGAATGCCAAGGTTAAGCGGGACTCATCTCTGTTAACAGCACTCGAGACCATTGCAGCCTCGTCCAGCGAACGTGATGACGACACCAGTCTGCCCGTGCTCTGCGGTGAGCTGGAGTAAGTGGTACTCGGACTGCTGGTCTCTGGGATGACAGCCCGAACTCGTGCAAATGGTTACAAACTGTCCTTCTACTGACATTGACATTTTGCAGCCTGCAGGAGCTCATGCCTTAAGGTGGATGAGGTGGGTGACAGTCCGATTGCGTAGGGCAGACAGCAGGAGGAATCGGTCAGCATGTCTGTCGGTACACCGAGGACGGGCTGATCGTGGCCGATCCTGCACGCTGCCAGTGACCTGAAACCTCTCTACAAGATGTTGGATGGTAGAATGGGACACGTTCAGACGCCTAGCCACCTCGCGGCCAGAAATCCCTTCGTCAATCAACGCTAAGGCACGTCCACGATCGGCAGGGTCCAGTCTTTGCCTTTGTGCCATGCTTTTTGGGCTGGCGTAGACGACCGTTCTGTTCTGTTTACAGATTTGTGGCCAACGGCGTTTGATCTGTGTTCATGAACGAGGTGCCCTGCACGTGCATCATGATTGACCACGAGCATTTCGTCCTTTTTTCAAACTCATATGCTCCCACAGGCACCCCGTTTTACTGGTTTTACGTGGTTTCCGCACGTGCAGCTGCGCTCCACCTTGTACCGCAGTGGGTTTTTAGGTATTGTGATCTGTTAAGGAACATCTGTTCAATATGTGAAACCAAGTTTGGGTCATTGTGACTTCGTTTCAAGCCTATTATTTACACACTCAGACACTAACGTCAAAATGACAGGTGGCCCTTAACTTTTTGCTAGTAGTATAGTTTAAAGAAAAGACTCATTCCCCATCAGCAGAGTGTTATTTCCATCTTACCTTACTTCGTTGGTTGGTTTGAAACCGAAGATAAAGGAAGGAATTTTGTTACTATACCACCTCCTCCCCCATCTCAGACTTCGTTCAAGTAAAAATAAACATTTCGAACCAGACATTTGCACTTGAATAACTCTCCCTCTCTTTGAGTATGTCTGTGTCATCGTTTCTGTCTCCCCTCCTCCCTCTCCACTTAAGGTCTATTTACTTTATCCTTCCTCTTTAAAACCTTATTCTTTGTGAGTAGCCCATCATCTTGTGCATTGTTCATTCTCTCCTGCTGAAGTAACCCATTGTTTTTTGTGTGCACGCGCACGCACGCACAAAAAAGTATATATATTGAATTATGAAACAAAGCTTGCTCTTATGTCTTAGATTGAAGAAATAGCAGTCCTTAACAGCATTTTCTGTCATAATTTCGTTTGATTGTTGGGAAAATGCTTCCCCCATTCTGTCACCTGTGCGTTCAAGTTCTTCAAGTTCTTCCTCACTTCGAATACCTTCTTGTGCTAATAGCTCCACTGTACCACAGTCTGTCCTGGCTGACTGCCCGAACACGACTTCGTACGGTGTTTTACGTGTTGTTGCACTGATTGAGGGTGTTTATGGCATATGTAATGCGGTTCAGTCCTACAGCCCACCCTGTATTCGGATTTTCTGCCATCCACTTGCCAAGTTTCAACTCCAGATCTCCATTGCCCCTTTCCACACATCCTGGGATTGGGGATGCCGTGGTCTGCCATGGATGATGACAAGCCCTGGCCACCTTAACGTCAACTCATCAATCACCCTGGCCACAAATTCTTGTCCGTTTGTCACTCTGAAGAAGCCTAGGGGACCCGAACAAACTGAATGTTTGGACAAGTTTTTCAGCAACTTCCGAGCTCGTTTAGACGTCAACGGATGCGACCAGCTGAATTTGCTGAAGTGATCTCGCATGTGGTGAATCCATGTGTAGTTACCATCAGGCCTGCTGGTCATGTCTAGCAGATCCATTTGCATGCGAGTCATGAAACCCAGTGAGATGATCGGCTTCCCTGCAGGTGGTCTTTTTCACAGGAATGCGCGTCAAAACAT
>JADBJO010000161.1:455000-462500 GCA_016801955.1 Conus betulinus
TTGTACTTGTTATTCTTCTTGCCCTTGTAGTTCTTCTTTCTTCTTCTTCTTCTTCTTCTTCTTCTTCTTCTTCTTCTCTCTTCTTCTTCTTCTTCTTCTCCTCTCCTCCTCCTCCTCCTTCTCCTCTTCCTCCTCCTCCTCCTCCTCCTCCTCCTTCCCCTCCCCTCCCATTCCTTCTTCATCCCTTTTCTTCCACACTGTCTGTGTGACAACTGCTAACAGACACACGAGGATAAACAGATGTTTCCTCAGAAAAAAAAAAATAGCACCGTTTCCTTTCCTGTATGAGCCTGATAACTTACAGGGCAACATCTGCAATAGCACAGTGATAATATCACACTGTTCACTATGCAGGAATACAGTCAACAGACCAAAAGTTTAGATGGGTCATGAAAGGGAGGCTGTGAGGATGGGAAGAGAGAGAGAGAGAGAGACAGAGAGACAGAGAGAGATGGACATTCTCTGTCTCTGTCTCGCTGTCTCTGTCCATCTCTCTCTCTCTCTCTCTCTCTCTCTCTCTCTCTCTCTCTCTCTCTCTCTCTCATATTACTTCATTTCAGGGCATCCATCCATGCCTTTCAACTAACAAAACAGAGTTTCATCCAGTAAGTCAGTAATGTCGGCGGTGCTTTTTAAAGAAAAAATTCTGAATGCGCTTCCTACCAATCCAAGGCCATTAGTTGTTTATGATGCATGGGGGCAGATGATGACTGAACACAATAAAGAAAGTATATCACTGATCTCTAAAACATAAAGCAAATATTTATCTTGTTTGTATGGAAAATAATGTTGACCTCAGTACGGATTTTGAGTAAGGACCATATTTTCCTGACTTCGATGTTCAGTGTTTACAGAGTGAAAAACTTGTAGTGCTATTATTAGAGAGAGAGAGAAAAAGAGAGAGAGAGAGAGAGGCAGATAGAGACAGAGAGACAGAGAGGGAGAGAGTGCTTTATGCTTGCATATGAATGTGTGTGAGGGTATGTGTGTGTGTGTTATTTTGTGTGCGTTCATGCATGTGTATACATGGGATGTGCACTTGTCTGTGTTTACATTCACACAAGGGCTTCTCCCTTGCACTCCCACCTCCCATCCTCGCTCCCTACTTCCACATCATAACCTCTCACCAATGTAAAAAAAGAAGGAGTGGGGGGGGTAGTAGTAAAATATGACCAAGGGAATGTCAGGCCTATACACTAAAAATTCAGCAGAGCTTTTCGCTCCTGTCTCCCCTCTTTGTTCCTGTCACTCTCTTCACACCAGCGACAGCAGTTAGCATTAGTGGAGGATCTGGGGAAGGGGAGGGTAGAGGGAGGAGAGGGAGAGGGGCCGAGGAAGGGAAAAGCGGGAAGAAGATGAAGGGTGTAGAAGAGAGGGGGAGGAAGGCAGGGTAGGGAAGGCAGGGTCTGTATGTGAGGCGTCCGTTGTCAGCCGCTGACATGGTGACACTGTGACCTCAATCCGACACCCACCTACAGTTATGTGGCATGACGTCAGTCACCACCCTTGTCAAACGGCCTGCCTCTCAATGTCTGGACACCTCCCTGTGCAGCTTCCTCCCCTCCTGGGAATGGAGGAAGGGAGTGGATGTGGGATAGTGGGGAAGAGCGGGGGATGATTGTGTGTGTGTGTGTTTTTTTTCTTTTGCATGTTCATAAGACTTTTTCACTCAGGGCAAAAGGAGGTCCAGTCCAAGTGATTCAGTTTCTCTTGGGTTTTTGTGTGCATCGTTCGGTGCTAATCTGTTTTCTTTGTTCTTTTTTTCTTTTACTCCTAAAGTCTCTCGTTCTTCTTCGTCTCCTTCTCTTCCTCACCTTATCCTCCTGCACCCTCCTCCTCCTCCTCCTGCTCCTCAAACTCCTTCTTGATCTTCCTCATCTCCGCTTGTTTCCATCCCTCCTTTCTTTTTTGCTCCTCTTCCTTTTCTTCTTCTTCTTCTTCTTCTTCTTCTTCTTCTTCTTCTTCTTCTTCTTCTCCTCCTCCTCCTCCTCCTCCTCCTCCTCCTCCTCCTCCTTCTTCTTCTTCTTCTACTTCTTCCTCTTCTTCTTCTACCCTCTACCCTTCCCTCCCCTTTTCCCTTTTTTCCTCCCTTTCTTGTTCCTTTTCTTTTTCTTTTCTGCTCTAGGCAACCAAATCTTCTCTTACCTTCTTCTGCCTTATCCTCACCATCCAACAATTTCAAGAAGAGAAACAGTCTCCATCAGCGAGAATCAAGGGGACAGTGTTCTATCTTACCTTTTTTGGTTGGCGTGAGATTTCAAATGAAGGGAAGAATTTTGTTTCATTATCTCCTCCTCCTTCTCAGACTTTCCTTTCAACAAAAAATAAACACTATGAATCAGACATTTGTGCTCGATTGACTTTAAGTTTGTCTCTGTCTGAATGTCTGTCTGTCTGTTTGTCTATCTGCCACTCTGTCTGTCTGTCTGTCTGTTTGTCTGTCTGTCTGTCTGTTTGTCTGTCTGTCTGCCTATTTCTCTCTCTCTCTCTATCTATCTATCTATCTATCTCTAATGGGAGAGCACTTTTGAGACAAATTAAGTTTTTGGACTGGATAAACACTAAACAAAGAAGACAGACAAAGTAGTGGACAGAAAGACAAGCACAGACAAAGGGAGACATGCAGACAAAGACAGACAGACACAAAAGCACTCAAGCATATATGTCTGGTTCACGGTGTTTATTTTTGTTTAAAGAAAGTCCCAGGTGGAGGGGGAGGAGGAAGAAGAGACATTGTCACAAATTCCTGCCTTCATCTTCAGTGTCACGCCAACCAAGGGAGGTAAAATGGAAAAAAAAAAACACTGTCACGTTCATTATGTCTGTGGAAGACTGTGTCTCCTTCGAATTATTGAATGCCGAAGGCAAGGTAATAGAGGGGAGTGGAAGATGTGGGGAAGGCTAGATCAGAGATGGAGGAGGCGCAGGGGATGGAGGAAAGTGTGAGATTGGAGGTGTAAGTGGGAAGGACAAGGGGTAATCAGAACTGAAATTTAAAAACTGGCAGACTGAAGGTTTTTGTAACTCTCTGAAGCACTTCCTTCCAGTCCATTTGAAAGGGAGACAGACAGACAGACAGACAGACAGACAGACAGACACACACACACAGACAGACACACACACACAGACAGATACACAGACAGACAGACAGAGAGAGAGAGAGAGAGAGAGAGAGAGAGAGAGAGAGTTTCTGAAAGAGGTTTTGGAGTGAAAACGGTCAGACAGGCAGACAGATGGTAGAAAACAAACGAATAGATATACAACCATATCAAATCAGAAAAAAATAAGAAATGTTGAGAGAGTATGCTGGCTTCCTTCTTCTCTTTCTGGTTTGTCTCTCTGCTCCCCATAAGAATGTCGTTAATAACGAGTGGAAATCCTGCTGCACTTTACTCTGCTTTCTGCGCTGTCATTTTTTTGTAATACGCGTCTGAACTTCCTTATCTACTTCCTTTAAGTTATTTTTTGCGTAAGGATGATTCAAATGGCAATTGAAAACATCCCTAACGAACATTACGGGGGGGGGGGGGGGGGATGGAAAAAAGAAACCCACCATGGAGAGAGAGGGTGATATTTGAAAGGGTGAGAGAGAGAGAGAGAGAGAGAGAGAGAGAGAGAGACAGAGAGACAGAGACAGAGAGACAGAGAGAGAGAGACAGAGAGAGAGAGAATATGTGTATGATCGTAGGACTTTTCTTCTACTACTACTACAACAACTACTACTACAACAACTACTACTACTACTACCACTACTACTACTACTACCACCACCACCACCACACCACCACCACCACTATCACCACCACCGCGGTGGTTCCCAGCCATGCGGGCATTCGAGGCAACGAAGTGGCTGATGAACTCTGCCAAGAGTGCCACAAAGAAAACAAAATGAGCAGAGTGCCTATCCCTCACACTGATCTGAAACGCCAAACCCAGGCTTATGTCAAAAACCTCTGGAAAGAGGATAGAACTCGCAGACGGATGACAAAGTATTCAAAATCCGTCCAAACCTGAAGGAGTTTTCCCAAGGCGACCGTAAAGAAGAAACAGTTTTGTGCTGTTTGCATACAGGCCATTCTATTCTCTTAAAATGTGAAGAAGCCCCGTGGTGCATTCCATATCACGTACCACTCACAATGAAACATGTTCTTTTAGAGTGTTGGGACTTGCATGATGTTGAGATGTAAACACTTTACAGCAGACTCCATGTTGAGACGTAAACACTTTACAGCATGTTGAGACGTAAACACTTTACAGCAGACTCCATGAAAACCTTGTTCAGAGATGTGATCTTTGAATTTCTGAAAGAGATTAACATTTTTCATCTGATGTCAGATTTTACGAAGGAAAGATCTTTAACAAAGTTTCTGGTGCGTTTTTTGGAAGGTGTGTTTTAAAGGGTTGTGTGAATAAGGTTTTTTTGGTGTTTTTTTTTTTAATTAATATGATGATTTATGAGTTGACTTCAACGCGGTGACAGCCCTGATATGGCCCTTTGCAGTCGGCTGGGCTAAAAGCAACATTACCTTACCTTACTACTGCTGCTGCTTCTTCTTACTACTACTACTGCTACACACTACTACTACTACTACTACTGCATCTACTACTACTACTACTACTACTATTACTACTACTACTACTACTACTACTGATAATGATGATGACAATAATAGCGTTGCTGGCTTTCTTGCTGATTGTTTCCATGTGTGCTCATCCCTTAATATAGGCCTTCAGCCTTATCATTGAGATTCTCTCTCTCTCTCCCTGCCCCTTTCTCTCCCTATTCCCCCTCCCTCTCACCTCTCTCTCTCTCTCTCTCTCTCTCTCTCTCTCTCTCTCTCTCTCTCTCTCTCTCTCTCTCTCTCTCTCTCTCTCTCTCTCTCTCTCTCTCTCCTCCCGGAGTCTTGGAAGAAATGTAAACATTTTTAAGGTCTTGAAAGTTTAAAAGATTAAGGAGCTTTGACCATTTGTGTGTCGTATGTGTTGTGTGTCTGTCTGTCTATCTGTCTGTATGTCTGTCTGTCTCTCTCTGTCTCTCTCTCTGTCTCTGTCTCTCTCTGTTTCTCTGCGTTTGTTTCTGTCTCTCTGTTCTTCTGCTAGTCTCTGTCTCTGTCTCTGTCCCTGACCTCTCTCTCTCTCTCTCTCTCTCTCTCTCTCTCTCCTCTCTGTGCCATTTCAGCGTACTCCATGAACCACACAGACATCAGTCTGACAATCTGACACTATCACTGTGTTATTGCAGATATTGTGCTCTAATACCAGGCTCCATCCAAGAAAGGAAACAGACTGCGTGTTGGCTCCTGTGGAAATATCTGTGTAGTGTGTCTGTCTGTCTGTCTGTCTGTCTGTCTCTCTCTCTCTCTCTCTCTCTCTCTCTCTCTCTCTCTCTCTCTCTCTCTCTCTCTCTCTCTGTGCCATCCCCAGCACTCTCCATGAGCCATACAGACATCAGTCTGGCACTATCACTGTGTTATTGCAGACATTGTCCTCTAATACCCTACTCCATCCAAGAAAGGAAACATACTAACTGCGTGTTGTCTCCTGTGTAAATCTCTGTTTAGCCTAATGTGTCTGTTGTCAGTCGTCACACAGACACGGACTGGGGCAATGGGGAGGAAAGCAGTGAGGGAGGAAGAGAAGCAGGGCGCAAGTGTGTGTGTGTGTGGGGGGGGGGGGGGGGGGGGGGGTGGGGGGGGGAGTGGGGAAGGAGAGTAAGAAGGAGGAGATGAAAAACAATTGAGATACAAGAAACAGCAAGACAGACAGGAAGAGAGAAGGGAATAATGTGGGAGGGGGCAAAAGAAGAAGAAAGAAAGGAAAAAAAAAAAAAGAAGAATAAATGGATGAGAATTAAAAAAAGAAGAAGCAGACAAAGGAAGGGGGGGGGGAGGCGGGGAAAGTGAGTTCAAAAGGGGGAGGGAGAGAAGAAGAAGAAGAAGAAGGAGAAGAAGAAAAAAAAGAAGAAGAAGAAGAAAATAAAGATAAGAAAGAGACTACGGGAAAGTATTGGCTTAAAAGGACACACCTAGAAAATCCAATCCAAACTGAATCAATGGGAATGGACCCCTTTTATCCAGAGTAGGAAAGTTTTTCCACCAACATGCGAAAAAGTCACAACGATTCCTTTAGGAAATCCACCCACCCACTCTGCCCCACGACCCTGCATCCTCTCCGGGCCTCCTTTCTCAGGTAGGGGGAGGATGGGAGGAAAGAGACAAGGAAGGGGGAGGAGGAATGGGGGGGGGTGGGGGGGAAGTCCAGACACTCTCCGGCACAGTGATCAAGGAGGGCAGTGAGTGACGTCATGCTACATGACTGGAGGTGGGCGTTGGAATGAGGTCACGGTATCATCGTGTCAACAGACGTGGACGGAGATATTCACTGACAGGCTTTCGTCCTTTCAAACCCTTTTCGCTTATGTTCTGTACATTCCGTGCTCTTCCTCCTTTTCTTCCCTCTACTCCCCTCTCCTCCTGCTCTTCCGCTTCATCCTTCGTCCATCCTTGCTGAAGTTCGCTGCTAGCTGATACTGGTGTTGGGAAGAGTGACAGGACTGGAAGGCGAGACTGGGGCGAGACAGCAGAGGAAAAGGGGGCGGAGAGGGGGTAGGAGAGGGAAGGGAAAGTCCACTTCAGTTTGGAGCATATCCCTGGTGTTTCCTTGGTCATACATATTGTTCCTCTGCTGTCACAAACGTTTCAGTCAGGGTTTGGGTGGGGGATGGGGTAGTGTAAATAAGGGGGATCTCATGTGGTTGCCTACAGATACAAGGGCTCACTCCATTTACACATACACACACGAACACATTCGATGCATACACATACACACACGCGCGCGCGCGCGCGCGCGCGCGAGCGCGCGCGCGCACGTACGCAAGCACATAAGCACACACACACACGCGCACGCACGCACGCATACACACACGCACACGCGCACGTATGCAAGCACATAAGCACGCGCGCGCACACACACACACACACACACACATACACACACACACACACACACACATCTCTAGACTATATCTCATTCTCTATCAGATTTCACTGTAGATGTCTCTGCCATATCCAGTTACAAGAAGAAGAAAAATAAGAAAAAGTGATCCAGAATGTTAATGACGATTTTAGCATTTTATCATAAAGCTGGTTGCAAGTCGAAGAAAGAAGAAAACAGAAAAGAGACAAATACCTCTTGTTTGACTTCCGTCCTTTGCATTTTGTTGTTGTTGTTGTTTGTTGTTGTTGTTGTTGTTTGTTTTGTTTTTTTGTTTTGTTTTGTTTTTTCTGTTTTGTTGTTGTTGTTGTTGTTGTTGTTGTTTATTTTGTTTGTTTGTTTTTTGCTTTTTTTGTTGTTGCTTTTTTTTCTGCTATCAGCTTTCTTTTAAAGTCCGTCCGGTTGGTTGTTGGTGTGTGGTTTTTTTTTTTTTTTTGGAGGGGGGGGGGGGGGGTAAAAAAAAAAATTGAACTACTATTTCGAAGATGTAAGCCAAACAAAAAGACG
>JADBJO010000161.1:470000-475000 GCA_016801955.1 Conus betulinus
TCTCTCTCTTTCTCTCTCTCTCTCTCTCTCTCTCTCTCTCTCTCTCTCTCTCTCTCTTATGTTTATCTTCCGTGCCCTCTCAGTGGCATAGCTCATACGTCGCTCATTCCAACCTCTCCATACACAGCCACATCTAGGTCGCAGCCCTTAACACCAACAGTCTATGGGAGCAGTCAATACCAGTCTGTCAAGAGGAAAACTACCATAGGAGACACTGCACTGTCTCTGACTCCAGTCACCTCGAATTTGTTCAGTGGTGACTGTTCTTATCCAACATGTGTAGGACACCACCCTCTGAGCCATTCCTTAATCTAGAAGCCAGCGTGAGTGAGCGCCGGTCTCCGGAAGCCCTGTAGACCGGTATTTTGGTACCTCTGATCATTTTGGAATCGCTGTGTTTTAGTAGGACTGTCCGGATTTCCAAAAGACAGAGCAGTTGACCACGGTTTTTAGTATCCATGGCTATGGTTCGGATACCAAAGTGCCAGGGTACCTGTACCCTCAATTTTCTTCCTCAGGTTCAAACCTCGACTTTTTCTTCTTTTTTTCTTTTCTTTTTCTTTTTTTTCTTTTCTTTTTTTTTTTGTTTTGTTTTGTTTTTTTTTGTTTGTTTGTTGTGGGAATACGTAAAGAAAAAACCCACTATCAGGCACATCATCCTAATTGTTTAATTTGTCCCTACGAGCTGGCTCGATATCAGTTTAATGTGACTGGGACCAATAGAAACTGCCGATTTACACGACGACATCATTTCACATCTGAAGTGAAGCAACGTACTTGTTCGTTTGCTCTTTTCTTTCTTTCTTTCTTTCTTTCTTTCTTTCTTTCTTTTCTTTTCTTTTCTTTTCTTTTCTTTCTTTCTTTCTTCCGTCTTTCCTTTTTTTTCTTTCTTCTTGTTTTTATTTTGCTCTTGGCAAGTCCTTAATCTGCCCTCGTTGTTGGACTCGGTGTCAGTTAAATTTGACCGGGCCGGCAGCAGAAAGAGCTAATCATCCCATATCTTCATGTCGAATCTCAAGTGAAACGACGCACTACTTTCCCTGCCATTAACGATTCTTTAACCGACCCCGGAGAGCGAGCTCAGTGTCAGGATCAAGTGAAAAAGTCTAGTTGCAAAGTGAGACGACTGCAGGCGGAAATCGAAACATCTTAAACAAATGTTAGCGAACCGCCTAGAGAAACGTGGACAAATGAGTCACAAGACAAAACACGACGACTAAGCTAAGTGAAAAATTTGTTCATTTTCATTGTCCTGTTTGTTTGTGTCTTGCCTGAAGAAGACCTAAGAGGTCGAAACGCGTCGTGTTTTGTCTAGTGACTCGTTTGTCCACGTTTCTCTTGGCGGTTCGCTAAAATTTATTCAAGTGAATAAGATCGTTTTGTCACGAAGTATCATAAAAAGCACATGCCGATGATTTAAAATAGCGGGTAACGCCGGTATCCGGGGTACCAAACGGCGCTCTAAAGATACCACCACAACTTCCTATCAACATTCCCCATGAACTCGCCAATGCCAGAGGTGGAAAACAAATCAAACTAAAACTCTCCACAGCAGCCAAGAAAGAAAGGGCCAAGAGTTTGAGACACTCACTAAGTTGATGATCAATGAGGGTTATCAAATCTATGTTACAGACTTCCGCTCTGGTCTGAGACTGCACGACAAGGCTGTTCCTCCTGCTTCTTTTCGTGATATTTCGGAGTCAACCGGACCGGGGGAAAGACACACACCTGCCGTGTTGGTCAAGCAATTTTCAGGAAAGCCCCCAGATACTCATCCTTACAGTAGGTGTAACTCTACCAGTCTCCTCCTACGTGAATCTATAGCACACAAAACCACTGAGAGTACATGAGGCCGGGGCCGAAATAGATCACAAATATTTGTCTTTAGTGAGAATCGAACCGACAGCCTATCAGGCAGCAAGTGTGACGCTTACCATTGCACCACAGTGGTTGGTGTGCATGTTGTTTTCAGCGCTCTGTAATATATCTAGCACCAAGCAGAATGGAAAAAATATGTAAGTCCTAAAGGAGATTAATTGGTTCTCTCTCTCTCTCTCTCTCTCTCTCTCTCTCTCTCTCTCTCTCTCTCTCTCTCTCTCTCTCTCCTTTCCGTATTGCCAAGACGTTTTTTTTTTTTGCGCAGTTTTGTGTAATAATTTAAACTGTCATTTCACAAGCTATACAACCTTTGTTGCAGACAGCTAGAGAAGTGTAATCTGTATATCCACTCATAATTTGTCGATTTTGTATGGGTACGGGAGATAAGAAATGTCAGTAGGACTCTATCTCTGTCTCTGTCTCTGTCTGTCTCTCTCTGTCTGTCTGTCTGTCTGTCTGTCTGTCCTCTCTCTCTCTCTCTCTCTCTCTCTCTCTCTCTCTCTCTCTCTCTCTCTCTCTCAGAATGACTGACTGCTCACCAATCTGCGATTTTGAATATGTGTGTGTGTGTGTGTGTGTGTGTGTGTGTGTGTGTGTGTGTGTGTGTGTCCGTCTGTCTGTCTGTCTGTCTGTGTCTGTGTGTGTGTGCGTGTGTACGTCCGTGCGTGCGTATTTCCGTGTGTGTGTGTGTGTGTGTGTGTGTGTGTGTGTGTGTGTGTGTGTGTGTTTGAGTGTGCATGTGTGGTGCGTGAGTGTGTGCGCGCGCGCGCGCGCGCGCGCGCGTGTGCGTGTGTGTGTGTGTGTGTGTGTGTTTGAGTGTGCATGTGTGGTGCGTGAGTGTGTGTGTATATGTGTGTGTGTGTGAGAGAGAGAGAGAGAGAGAGAGAGAGAGAGAGAGAGAGAGAGAGAGAGAGAGAGATTTCAATACGACCTTCAAAATTTCTAGACGGACAAAGACTATTGGCCAGTCCCCCTACAGCTGTCGTCTCAGAGATGGACAACGACTATTGGCCATTCCCCTCAGTCATCATTCGAAGCTAGAAAACGACCACTGGCCAGTCGTGAATCAGACAGCAAGCAGTAAAGAGGTTTGAAGCATCACCCTGTCTTCTGAGTCGGTTACACACAGAAAACAAAACAATCCTATTCAGTCATCATTGTGGAATGAATGACGATTAGCATCCGCCCTCCTTTAGTCGTCATTCTAATTAGACAACTAGCAACCACTCCCCTACCCCTTCAGTCGTCATTCTGATTGGACAACAACTAGCAACCGCTCCCTACCCCTTCCGTCGTCATTCCGATTGGACAACAACCGCTCCCCTACCCCTTTAGTCGTACCCCTTGAGCGAGTAGGTCCGACTCCCATTGGTGGGTATTCTTAGATGGGCAAGGACTATCAGCCAATCCCCTCCCGTCATCATTCAAAGTTGGACAACGCCTAACGCTCCACTCCCCCCCCCACCCCCGTCTCTGCCCCTATCAGTCGTCATTCTGAGATGAACAACAAGTTCTGGCCATTCTTCTTCCACGCAAACTCCAAACCACGGAGCTGGCTTCCATGGAAACATGACCGTCATAAGTATTCGTGGAGAAACACAAGGTTGAATCGTACACAAATCAGGAGCATAAGAAGGCAAGTAAAGGTCCATCACCGTCATCACCTGCTGAAGACTTTTGCTGAACAGTCACTGAATGTGATAGATAGTAAGTAAGGTTGTGAGCTCCTCCCCTGCATGAGACTACAGCGTCCATATATGGAGCGCTGACAATGGTAATATGTCACAACATCATTGTGTTGTTTGTTACTTTGCCATGGTTACTGTTTCTGTACGTTCTCCTAGGTAGTAATGATTTCAGTGATATGTCACTACAGGGTGAATCTCGACAGGTGAATCTGCCTGCCGATGGTGAGAAACTCTACAGCATTCAGAGAATTCTGAAGCCCGACATACATAAACAGAACAGAGATTAGATTTAAGGCCAGACTTTAGGTAAATTAGTTTTCACTTCAGCTTTCTTCTGTTTGAAATTCACTTGTGTTTTCGATCCATAAAAGATGAATGTTGCCTTTAAGGTTTAGTGGCCGAAAAAGACATGTTTTAGAATTAAGTTCAGCCACAATTCCCCTATGCACCAGAAATACTAATGTGACCGACTGGTATAAAGAACAGTTAGAATTTTTACTCACATCACAGCAAAACGCAGTGAGTGAGCTGAAGCAACATTGCTGTCAACAATCGAAATCTTGACAACAGATGATCACTGAACTGTTATGATTAACTGTGTGCACGTAAAGATCTTCTGCACAGATCTAGATCACACTGAAAGTCTCCAGCAACATCCTTTGGTTGCTGACATTTTACATTAATAATTATTTCCGCGATCTTGATACATGTAGAGATGGTGTTTCACACATTGCATTGGTTCATTTTGTTTTCAATACATTTTGTACTGTATTCCACAACACTAAGGGTGTGATCCCATTTCTTCTTTTTCTCTTTTTTTTCTTCTCTTCTTCTTCTTCTTCTTCTTCTTCTCTCGCTCTCTCTCTCTCTCTCTCTCTCTCTCTCTCTCTCTCTCCAACTTGTTTTTCGCTCCCTCTCTGACGTTCATTTCCTCAGTCAGCTGATCTCAAGGAAGCTCTCATGCTGTCTCCGCAACCATCAGTCACAGAAACAAGAAGCTTGACACTAATCATCCAGAATGCCAAAGTTGTTTTTCATACTTGCCGCATCAGTCCAACTGAGGGGGTATAACAATCTGCGTCAGAGAAGAAATAAATTGATGTTGGTTTTCGTCTCTTTCGTTTTTCCTTATTGCCACAACTATTCTTTTGCCCAGGTTTAGTTTTCTTTTTGTGATAATTTGAAGTGTCATTTCACGAACTTGACGTCGTGGAGGGGATGAAAAGTTTGCAGGAGTCGTGTAACAGGCTTGACAGCAGAGACAGTTAAAAGAACTGTGTTCTCCTGTATCCATCATTAGTCGTCCTCTTTATGGGAGGTGAGAACAAGTCAACAGGACTCTCTCTCTCTCTCTCTCTCTCTCTCTCTCTCTCTCTCTCTCTCTGTGTGTGTTGTGTGTGTGTGTGTGTGTTGTGTGTGTGTGTGTGTGTGTGT
>JADBJO010000161.1:480000-485000 GCA_016801955.1 Conus betulinus
AGAGAAACTTCCACAATTTACCCTGAATGGGTCAGCCTTAAAATACGTCAAATCGTTAAATTCCTAGGAGTATACTTAACATCAAAACTCTCATGGAGCCAACATATTGAATATATTTTGAATAAAGCAAGAAAAAGTTTAAATTTTCTAAAGATTATAAGCAAAACAAAATGGGGACAAGATAAAGAGAGTTTAACACTCCTATCTTCGGCTCTTGTGCGCTCTAGATAGATTGATTTATGCTCAAGAAGTTTTCTTTAGTGCTCCACAGCATCTACTTAATAAGTTACAAAGTGTAGACTGCAAAGCATATAAACTTTCTCTTGGAGTTCCCACACATGCATGTAACATTGGGACTTATAATGAAACTGGAATCTTACCTTTGAACGAATTTCGAAAAGTGTCTGCCTCTAAATTTGTTTTAAAGAACCTTTCACAGAAAAGTTTCTGTACAAATGAAAGTATCTCTCAATTCAGAGACAGATTTTGCTAAAAGAGCAAAAGACATAAAATCAACTAAATCTATTCAGTCATACACATCTACTCTTCTTAAAAAAAAAAAACATTAAAACAAAGGTAAAAAGCTGTCAACTCGTCCTTTCACCCATTCCCAAATGGAAAACAATCAAAGCAAATTATGACACAAACTATACTGAACTGAACAAAAAACGATCCACCATATCTCTTAAAATATTATGTAATTCTCATTTGGAAAATCAATATAAGGACCATCTTCAATTTTTACAGATGGCTCAGTGTTAGATGACCATAGAACAGGAGCAGCTTTTATAATACCAAAATAAAAGTAGAGAAATTATACTATCTTGGCACACACTTGTCAATTTTTACTGCAGAATTAGTTGCTATTCTGATGTCCCTGAAGCATGTTTTAAATTCTTCCATAGAAAATTGTCCACTTTTATTGTGCAGTGACTCAAAGTCAGCTCTTTCTGCCTTACAGTCTTTAAAATTCAAAATTCGTTGTAAGACAATTACAGAAATTAATTACGTGACACATCTCCTATCGATGAAAAGAATAAATGTGACGTTCTGTTGGGTGCCCTCACATTGTGGAATCTCAACAAATGAGAAGGTTGATCAAGCTGCACGGAGAGCAGCTCGAAATATTGAAGGCACGACTGCACTGAACATTCCGTTAGACCTATCAGAATGTTATACCTTGATTAATAAAGCATCTCTTAACAGTTTCAAAAGGGTTATGAAAGACACAGATAGTCAATATTATCACAACTGTATACGACCAAATCCTGACATTCACCCCAAGACGCATTAGACAAATGTGTAAGTCCGATATCAAGAGAGGTAGTATCCTTAATTCATAGGATGCGTTTGAATTCACTTCGAACCAAATACAGCAAAAGTGTTAAATGCGTATGTGGGGAAATTCTTAGTGTAAGTCACCTATTACTAGATTGTCCGAGAGCAAAGAATACAGTGCACAAGGCTGGTACTAATATTTCACATGATAGATCGACACCACTGACATTACCTATAATGTTAAATAATTATGCTTTTCTTAGTTCATTATGCCCACATTTATTACGCAGTCCAGTAGGAATTCATCTTTAACTTTCAATAACCCCTCATACAAAAAAGAAATCACACACACACACACACACACACACACACACACACACACACACACACACACACACACACACACACACACACATGCACACTCCACACACACACACACACACACACACACACACACACACACACACACACACACACACACACACACACACACACAAGCAAGCACATACTCTCTCTCTCTCTCTCTCTCTCTCTCTCTCTCTCTCTCTCTCTCTCTCTCACACACACACACACACACACACACACACACACACACACACACACACACACACACACACACACACACACACACACACACGCACTCTGTCTGTAATCACGTTAAGTGGGAAGGCGTTAAACTGAAGAACAAACACACACACTGGCTGACTGTCTAACTGAATGACTGAATGACCGACTGACTGACTGACAGACAGAAACAGACAGACAGAGACACAGAGACAGTCACACAGAGAGACAAAGTCATGCAAACAGACAGACAGGCAAACAGACAGAAACACACACACACACACACACACACACACACACACACACACACACACACACACACACACACACACACACACACACACCCGCGCGTAAAGAACGTAAAGTTTTCTTTCTTTTCATCTCCTCCACACCTTTTTGAAACAAAATAATCACATTGAACAAGACAGCGATGCTAGAATATCACACGTTCAATCTCTCTCTCTCGCTCGCTCTCTCTCTCTCTCTCTCTCTCTCTCTCTCTCTCTCTCTCTCTCTCTCTCTCTCTCTCTCTCTCTCTCTCTCTCTCTCTTCCCCAGTTAACTGACCTTGAAGAAGTTCTGGTGCTCTCTGCAACTGCGAGTCACAAAAACATAAAGCTTGACACTAATCCAGAATGCCGATTTCTTTTTTTTCCTTCCTTCCTTCCTTTCTTTCTTTCTTTTTTTTTCTTTCTTTCTTTCTTTCTTTTTTCTTTCTTTCTTTCTTTTTTCTTTCACTTTTTGTTTCTTTCTCTGTAGTTTTTGTTCTAGCACGCTAGCATACTTGCAGGACCACTCCAACAGAAATGAAAGGCAATCCGCGTTTAGGGAGGAGAGCGATCGGTGTTGGTTTTTGTTCTCTCTCTCTCTCTCTCTCTCTCTCTCTCTCTCTCTCTCTCTCTCTCTCTCTCTCTCTCTCTCTCTCATCACCACAACTGTGCTTTTGTGCAGGTTTTGTTTGTTTTGTTTTTATGTTTAGGTGATAGCATTGAACTGTCGTTCACAATTTTGACATCATGGACAGTATGAGGGGAGGCGGGGTTCCAGGAGTTAAATAACAAACCCGACTGCTGACAGCCAGAGGAGAGTGTACCTGTATATGCACTTTTCATTAGTCATCTTTGTGTACCAGTATATGCACTTTTCATTAGACATCTTTGTGTACCTGTATATGCACTTTTCATTAGTCATCTTTGTGTACCTGTACATCCACTTTTCATTAGTCATCTTTGTGTACCTGTACATCCACTTTTCATTAGTCATCTTTGTGTACCTGTATACCCACTTTTCATTAGTCATCTTTGTGCACCTGTATATCCGCTTTTCATTGGTCATCTTTGTGTACCTGTATATCGACTTTTCATTAGTCATCTTTTTGTACCTGTATATCCACTTTTCATTAGTCGTCTTTGTGTACCTGTATATCCACTTTTCATTAGTCATCTTTTTATGGGAGGTAAGATAAAGTCAACATTATTGATTCTGCCTCTGTCACTGTCTGCCTATCTGTCGGTCTGTCAGTCTACATGTCTGCGCGTCTGTGTGTCTATTTGTGTATTTGTCTGTCTGTCTGTCTGTCTGTCTGTCTCTCTCTCTCTCTCTCTCTCTCACTCTCTCTTCTCTTTCTCTCTCTCTCTCTCTCTCTCTCTCTCTCTCTCTCTCTCTCTCTCTCTCTCCAATTCATTCCCAATTCAGATATATTTTTAACAAATATCTAATAAACGTTTCAGATCTGACTCGACTCTATGCCAACGTGCATTGATCATCCTGTGTCATTAATGTCTTTTCCACTGTATTTCTACTGTATTCCGCCTTCTTTGGCGTGCGAGTGTGTTTATCCATTTTTGCATCCTTATCTTTCTCAACCTTAATCCCTCCCTGCCTGACTGCCTGTCGGTCGGTCGGCCGTCTGCCGGTCTGCCGGTCGGTCGGTCGGTCGGTCGGTCGGTCGGTCGGTCTCTCTCTCTCTCTCTCTCTCTCTCTCTCTCTCTCTCTCTCTCTCTCTCTCTCTCCTCTCTCTCCTCAGTTTTATCTGTAGATTTAAACTATTCCCGAATGCATAAAAACTTTGAAGCTCATCGAGTTGAAAGTCAGTGTGTTTTGAGTACAATCAGATGACTACCATCGAGCCGCGAGTATGAGGCAGTCGCTTAGCTGTCAGAACAGTTGTACCAATATTTTGCAAAGGTGTTTTAGCTGTGCCATATGGTTCTGCAGCTTTACGGTTTTTAAGGGTCCTTTTTAAAGCATGCAATACCTTTTCTTTAGAAATCAGACAGTTTTTATTATCTCCACCTTCTTCATCCTGCAATTGTATAACCTTACTGGACCAACGATGCTTTGTGAGAAGTGCTTTGAATGATCAGACCGTATTTCTACGCCCCTATTGTTAGCTGGCTGTTTTCTTTTCCTTGAAATTTGTGTTCCAACATTGTTTCCGATCATTTGTGGATGTAATTAATTCTGTCCACAAAGTATCATTTAATGTCTTTTTTTTTACTTCGTAAATGCTTATATTGACACCTCTTCCTGCGACAACGTACAATGTTCTCAATACGTTATGTACGTTTCGAAGGACTTACAAACAAGCATTAACACGCAGCATATATTCTGCTTTAAAACGATCTTTGACTTTTTGAGCCAGTCTTACAAATTACTCGTTTTTTTTCCATACTTTCTGCAGCATCTTTCTCACACGCGTTAAATATGTGCAATGAATAATAAATATCAACGTCAGCGAAACTAATTGCAGAAGTGATTTCGGGTTTTTTTTTTTTTTTTGTTGTCTCCTTGAAATTCTAGCTTGTTAGCTTATCTTGAAACTCTAGTGAACATATGGTATTATTGTATTTGTTAGCACAATTGACATCCCAAACAAGTCTTTCAATCACACATGACCAATATTCTGCACATTACTGATAATGTCACTTAAAGTATTGAATTTAAACTTCACATGCACATGGTCAGACTCGATTTTTTTTCCACACAAATGTAACTCACACGAATCGCCAAATATAGTGTAACGCTCACAAGACGATAATAAGTGATGGTTCACACTGCATCTAATTGCCGTTCTAGAAAAGTTGATTCGTCAACAAATGTTTCAATCAGACAAACAAAATCAAACAAAACAAGACGACGAACACGATGAACAGAATC
>JADBJO010000161.1:490000-492500 GCA_016801955.1 Conus betulinus
TTTCCATTCAGGTCTGAGACTCTGTGACACAGCTGTACTCTACACTTAATTGCATAATGTATCAGCCAGGCCTGAGAGATACGGACACCTGTAGTGTAAGTCAGGAAATTTGAGCGACACTCTCAGTGACGCATCCATTAAGTGGATGAAACTCGACTGTGGGGTTCCAGCCTTCCCAGCTGAGCCCATAGCAAACTCAACCCTGGGTTGGACCAAAGATAGTTCGCCCTACGGAGGGCGTACAGTCTTTGGTTGGACCCAGTCGGGGCAGAAATATTCCACAAATAAATGGCTGTGATGGGAATGGAACCTATACTCACCAGCCAGGAGTCCTTGGAGCTAACCACTTCACCTCGACAGCTGGTTTTTCTCTTTCACTTCTGTTATTACTGAATATATAAAGTCTTACTTGGCAAGTTTGATTCAATGAATGCTTGAACGAAAGTGTTCGATCTGGGCAGCGGATAAGAAATGAAAGCTGTACTTGAAGATCTCTTTATCATTGTATATCGTTTCATAGAACGGGGACAAACAGGTAAGAAAGTCGGAATGCTTTCAGCATGTTTCCTTTTCCTGTGTCAGCATTGTCTGTTCATTCGTCTGGATATAGTTTGTACGTAGTTCTTTTTGGCTGTTTCACTTTTCTATTACACATACGCATACGCATATTCAGAAGCTGTTGTGTCACTGTGTGCGTAGCTTTCGTCGGCATCCGGCCGACTTCTTCAGCGCAACTGCTGGGTTGAGAACTGGATTCAGTGCGCACCGCCGTGAGCGAACTCACGACAATGTGATGAATGAGTGAGGAGTACACCGATGGCAGGTTGTGCCGGCCCCGGTCGCGGTTAAGGGTGGGGTCCTCCTGCGGCGATGTGGACTGCCTCCTTTACTCCCCTCTGGAACCATCTTGCTTCTCTGTCGAGCACTTGCATGTTGTCCTTTTCAAACTGATGTTGGGTGTGGGTCAGATGTTCACCCACTGGAGAAGACTCACGTTTGTGTTCCTGTAGTCTCTTGTGGAGGTTGCGTTCAGTTTCACCGATGTAACTATGGTCACAGTCCTGGCAGTCTATCTTGTAAATCACCCCTGATTTGTCCAATTTGTCTGTTTTGTCCTTGGGGTGGACTAACTGGCTTCTGATGGTGTTGGGGGGTTTGGCGTGGACACTGACTCCCAACTTTCGGATCTTCCCGCTGAGAGCTTCAGTGCCGCCGCTGACGTACGGCACGGAGACGTGCCCTCTCAACGTTCAGTGGAGGGGTGGGGTATGATTTTCTTGTCCCCTGGGATATCCCAGGCCCACTTCTGGTATCCCGATATACTTAACACTTTCTTGATGTGCTGCAACTCTTCTTCCCTAGCGGTGTCAGTGGAGCAGATGGTCTTCGCTCGGTGGGTGAGGGTGCGAATAATCCCAGCTTGTGTTCCATGGCTGGTGACTGTCAAATTGTAAATACTGGTCTGTGTGGGTCGGCTTTCTGTAGACGGAGAAGGCGAGGCCTGTCTCTGTCGGGTGATGCAGGTGTCCAACATCGCGAGGCTGCCGTTTATCTTCTACCTCGTAGGTGAACTTGATGGCAGGGTGTTGGTTACTGAGCATGAACATGAACTTTTTCAGAGCGTTTTTTAGTGTAGTCCGATGGCTACTACCGAGCCAGGAATATGACATTGTCACCGGCGGAACAGACAGAAATCGATGCTGGCTTTTACGCCATTTCATATTTTTCAGGCCATTTTTTTCAGCAGGATTCTTCTCTTTCTTTTAGCCATTATTGAATACATGAACTCTTGTTTGATATGTTTGACTTAGTGGATGGATGAACGAAACTGTTCAATCTGGGCAGTGGAGAAGAAACGAAACCTGTGCTTGGATTTCACTTCCCATCAGACGTTTCCTATAGGACGGGGGAGAACAGTTAATAAAAGCAGAATGCGGTCTCAGCATGTTTCCTTTGTCTGGGTCAGCATTGTCTGTTCCTTCATCTTGGTACGCTTTTCACTTATATTTTTCTTTTTTTCTTGTCTGTCTTTTTCTTATAAATATCCATCTTCAGAAACTGTCCTCTCGTAGTACCTTGTCTCAATCGTCCTCCCTTCTTTCTCGTATTTTCTTTTCTTCTCTACTGTTCTTCACTCTTTCATGTTTCTCTGGCCTCCTAAATCTCTCTCTCTCTCTCTCTCTCTCTCTCTCTCTCTCTCTCTCTCTCTCTCTCTCTCATTCTCTCTCTGTGCTAACTTTTGTCTTCCGCTCTGTCTCATATTCTCATTTCCCTCATTGAACTGATCTAAACGAAGCTCTCGTGCTGTCTCTGCAACCACTAGTCACAAAAACAAAGAGCTTGACACTAATAATCTGAAATGCCACGTTGTTGTAAACACACACTACCAAAAACTTGTGGTACCTGACCCACGAGAGGGGAGATAAGCTGATGGTTTTTCTTCTCTTTCATATTTTGCATCATCGCCATCACTGTTCTTTTGCACTGTTTTTAGGGGAGG
>JADBJO010000161.1:500000-505000 GCA_016801955.1 Conus betulinus
GTACATGACTTTGCAAGGTTACATTCATCTGCGTTATCGTCCTTGGTGGGAGCGGACGTTAAACCTGATTAACTAATTTCAACATGAATTGAAGGAATGATGTGTAGAAGATCAATATGGTAAGAACTCCTCCCTCCCCCCCCTCCTCCCCACCCCGTTCCTGACACTCACCTTTCACCGTTTTCTTCCCCGATTCCCTGTCAGCGTTAATTGGTTGAGCGAGGGTTGCTTGCTGGGTGTTCCGACGTCAACCCCGGGCTCCGTCACGTGTGGGTGTCGGGTTCGTTTTTCCTTGCCCGCCAACTGATTCTGACTTTTCTACGTTGTGTTTTGCTTATTTTTCATCCCTTCTGGGAATTGGCGTATTTGAATATAACGTCACTGACAAGATTGGAAGAAGTGGGGATGTGGGTGGGCACTGGTGGGCGAGATGAGGAGGGGGTGGCGATGTGCCATAATAGGAAAGCTTGCTCAGTTTTCCTTCAGATTGTTTGAGTTGGTGTACATTTCGTGCTCACTAGCTCATTGTGTGTGTGTGTGTGTGTGTGTGTGTGTGTGTGTGTGTGTGTGTGCGTGCGTGCGTGCGTGCGTGCGTGCGTGCGCGCGCGTGTGCGCGCGTGTGCGCGCGCGCGCGCGCGCGCGTGTGTGTGTGTGTGTGTGTGTGTGTGTGTGTGTGTGTGTGTGTTTTGTCAGTACAACCTAGAGTTAATCTAACAATAAATTGGTTTCAGTCAGTCAGTGTGTGTGTGTGTGTGTGTGTGTGTGTGTGTGTGTGTGTGTGTGTGTGTGTGTGTGTGTGTGTGTGTGCTGTTTCAATCTCTTTGGAGGTAAAAAAATTCAAGCACTTATCCTTGCAATTAAAATATTTACGTTTTTTGTTGCATTGAGGATTTTAGAGGATGGAAGAGGATAATGGCAGGATCAAATTTCCTTTCTGAATTCTAGTGCTAAAAGGAAACATTTACTTTATGCGCATTGAAGAGACAGTGGATTTTACGCCTGAAAAAAAGTGTATTTTGATCAACATTTTCTTGACTTTGTTTTGAGGTTGTCTTTTTGTTATATTTTGTTTGTTTCTTTCTTTGTTTGTTTTTGTTTTTTCTGTCCCAACCTCTGCGCCACCTTCAGAGGCAGTGCACCCACGCCGCTTATTCCGACACCCCATCCACAGCCACAGCCCAGCTGGTTGGCCCCACCGCAGCCCTGGCACCTGCCATCCACAGGGAGCAGTCAATGTCAAGTCGTCAAGAGGCAACCCACCGGAGGAGACATTGCACTGCTGCCGAGTCACTTCGGTGGTGTTCAGTGGCGCCTGTTCTGATCTAACATACGCAGGACACCACCTACTAAGCCCCTACTGACGGCAATAATTGCTTAGTCGCGGAGCCGGCGTGAGTGAGCTCTCCCTCCGGAGGCGCGCCACACTTCCGTCGAACGACAGCCCCCATGGACTCGCCGATACCGGTGACCCCGACGGAACCAAACCAAGGCCACAGTGGAGAGGACATCGAAACTGAGGTCACCATGAGAGCAGGGCATGAAGGGCCACAGAATTTGATTTTTTTTTTTTTATGCTGATCGATGAGAATGAGGATGATTAAGATGATGCTACGGATTTCCATTTCAGTCTGAGACTACATGACAGGGCTGTACTCTACGCTTCCTTTCATAATATATCCCGGCGTCAACCAGCCCGAGAGATACAGGCACCTGCAGTGTTGGTCAGGAAATTTGAGCAACACTCTCATAAACGCATCCATTAAGTGAATGAAACTTGACTGTGTGATTCCAGTCTTCCCAACTGAGTCCGCAGCAAACTCAACTCTGGGTAGGAGCCAGTCAGGGCAGAAAAACCCACATGACTCTGATGGGATTCGAACCACGACCTCCCAGCTGGGAGTCCGCGACGCTAACTACTTCGCTGCGGCGGCTGTTTTTTTTTTTTTTTTTTTTTTGTTATATCTTAATATTGAGACATTAGTTCAGGGTCCATAATTTGTCGATCTCTGTAAACCTCCTTACCATTACTAGGGAAAAGGGTTGAATGTACCGGTTGCTCCATGCATCCAGGTCATGCCATTCCTTGGACTTGATCGGTTGACTCCCAACAAATGCAATGATCGATTGAAGCAACCATCAATCAATGACAGAGGAATGAAAACAGGTGGGGGGTATTTCTTTCAAACGCTTGGTTGTGCCATTCCCACCCAGCGAAAGCTTAAATGCACATCTGCTGTATTTCCAATGATGTAGGCCCATCTGTGTTTATGCAAATATGTGTATTATGTATCAGTGTGCCTGTGAATGTACGTGCATATATGTGCATGCACCCACACACACACACGCACACACACACACACACACACACACACACACACACACACACACACACACACACACACACACACACACACACACACACACCTTACACACTGTCTAAGATCACTGGTAGGTGGATAGACACACGAACACACACACACACACACACACACACACACACACACACACACACACACACACACACACACACACGCACACACACACGCACGCACACACACACGCGCACACACACACACACACACACTCACTCACTCACTCACGATCACTCACTCACACATAGACGAACACATTGCTGAAAGTAAAAGTGCATCTTTTGAACATGGATGGGTGAGTGCCTGGATAGCTAAGGGGATAGAGCAAAGAGTTCAGACGCTGTAAGATCAAATCTTTCATATATCCAAGATAAACGTCAGCACTGTCGCTGTCCATCTGCAAGGACTGCCATTCAGGTTGTGCTGTCTGTGTGGTGGAAGACCCCATAGCCCCATCTCCAGTCCCGATATGACCACCGCGGGCAGCAGGGTTGGACACTTTCATGACTTAGGAAGACCATGTTGATTTGCATTATCCCCTTTGGTGGTGTGGACGTTGAGTCTGAATGACAAAACTTCAACATGAATTGGAGGAATGATGTCTAAGAACTTCCCTCCCTCGCCCCCACCCTGTCCCCTATCCTGCGCCCTTCTCTTCCCTTCCCTTTCCTTCCCTTCTCTCCCATAATTCCCTGCCAGAGTTAATTAGTTGAGATCCGTTGGGATGCAGGATGTTCCGACGTCAACCCCTGGCTCCGTCAAGTGTGGGTGTCGGGTTCGTTTTTCCTCGCCCGCCAACTGATTCTGACTTTCCCGCATTTTGTTTTGTTTTGCTTTTCATCCCTTCGGGAAATGAGCGTACTTGTTTGTAACTTCACTGACCTGATTGGGATGGTATGGGGGTGGAGGGGATAGGTGGGGGAGGTAACTAGGGGGATGGCAATGCGGCAGAATGGGCAAGCTTACTCGGTCTTTGTGTTCAGCATGTTTGAGTTGTGCTTGTTGTGCACTCACTTGCTCATTTGTGTCATCGTGTGTGTGTGTGTGTGTGTGTGTGTGTGTGTGTGTGTGTGTGTGTGTGTGTGTGTGTGTCTGTCTGTCTGTGTCTGTCTGTCTGTGTGTGTATGTGTGTATGTGTGTGATGTATGTGTGTGTATTAGTTAGTGAGTCTGTGTGTATGTGTGTGTGTTTGTGTGCCTGTGTGTGCATGTGTGTGTGAGTGTGTGTGTGTCTGTGTGTGTGTGTGTGTATGTGTGTATGTGTGTGTGTATGTGTGTGTATTAGTTAGTGAGTGTGTGTATGTGTGTGTGTGTGTGTTTGTGTGTGCATGTGTGTGTGAGTGTGCGTATGTATCTGTCTGTTTGTCTGTATGTCTGTCTGTCTGTCTATGTCTGTCTATGTGTGCTAAAAGTGGTGTTTAGTTTTCCGTCTCTTTGGAGATGGAAATTTTCAGTGTTTTCCCTGCCAATCAGTATCATCAATTTTTGTTTATTGAGGATTTGGGAGGATGGTGGAGGATAATAGCTGAACAGAATTTCCTTTCCGAATTCTAGCACTAAAAGAAAACATTTACCCAGTTTGTATAGAGAGATAAAATGGACTTGAAACAGGATAAAGGCGAATTTGGAACTACATGTCTGAGACTTTGTTTCTGGTCACTGTTTCTGCTCTTTCTAAACATTGAGGCATAAGGATAGCACACATCTGATGGTGCTTGTTTAGAGGGGGCCAAAATGAATGGCATAGGAGTAGTTGTGTTCGAAGAACACACACACACACACACACGCGCGCGCGCACGCGCGCACACGCACGCACGCACGCACGCACACGCACGCACACACACACACACACACACACACACACACACACACACACACACACACACCTCTCTGAAAGCAAAGGTATGTCTTTGAACATAGATGGGTGTCTGGATAGCTCAAAGATAGTGCAACAAGTTTGTACAAAAATAATTCAGACGTTGTAACATCAGATCTTTCAGATATTCAGCATGAAAACCAGCAAAGCCACTGCCCATCTAAATTTGCAATCGTTCACGTTGTGCAGTCAGTGTGGTGTTAGAGCCCCAGACCCATCTTTGGTCCTGATATGGGCACTGTGTTCAGTGGGACTGTAAGCTAATGTGACTTGGGATGGCCATGTTCATTTACGTCATCTTCTTCTGCGTACGCAGGCTGATACTCCTGCGGACTCCCCCTGTATAGGCAGTGGAGTTTTGTGTGTATGACCGTTTTCTATCCCGCCATTAAGACAGCCATACTCCAACTTAGGGGAAGGTGCAAGCTATGTGTAACATGTTATCCATATAACAGCCAAACTGGCCTTCTCTTCCGAAAGTTGGTGATAGGATTTTACGTGTGTACGCAAGATGTTACGTGTGCGTTCACACACAGTCTCAGCCTCATTCGAAGGACTGTATAGGAAATGGAGTCAGAACCAGCGTTAACTCTGAGGAAAAAATCCCCCTGTACCAAAACGGCCGGGCGGAGATTCGAACCCGCAACCCCAAGATTACGAGTCCGGCGGTCTGCCACTGAGCTATTCTGGCCCCCATTCACGTCATGATCTTTGGTGGATGTGGACTTTAAACCTGAATAACTAACTTCAAAA
>JADBJO010000161.1:510000-515000 GCA_016801955.1 Conus betulinus
TCTCTCAGCAGAATGGCACATAACTTCTGAACCGATTTTTCATGAAAACTTGGTGAAAAAAGGAACCGCCTGGAGGATGTTTACTGTTTAACTAGCATGGTGTGAATTGCTGTATGACACACACACACACACACACACACACACACACACACACACACACACACACACACAGAGTTTTCAATCTGTCTCTACGGACATTTATATCATTACGAATTGATGTGTGTGGTCTGGCTTGCAATTAAGACTAAAGCTGTTATATGTTAGTGGCGATCTTGATAAAGGGCAGATCCAGGATCCGTTTGACTGAGGCAAAGATCTGCACTCTTCTCAGTGCTCTTCCAATCCTTTTTGTCTTCTGTGCGTGTTGCCTTCCATAAGGAGATCATGTCTTTTTCCCACTTATATGTGTGTGTGTGTGTGTGTGTGTGTGTGTGTGTGTGTGTGTGTGTGTGTGTGTGTGTGTGTGTGTGTTTCAGCCAGTCTCCAGGGAGATTTACGTCGTTCCGAATGGATGTGTCTGCCTTGCCATCAACTTGCTTATTTCAACGCTGATTTTCATGTCCTATTTTCTTAATGTTTGTCTTCCTTTCAAGCATCTAGCCTTTAAACAAACTCTTAACTTGTTTGTCTTAAAAACAGAGTAATATTCAAACGGAAAGAAGTTAAATCAGAGACGAGACCATTGAAACAAACTTTAAGACCAATTCTTCGTGAGTTCTGCAAAAACAAGTACAAACAAGTTACAAGAGAAAAAAAAAACACGACGCTTTTCGATCTCTTATTGTCTTCTTCAGGCAAGATAAACAACTTTCAGGACAATGAAAACGAATTATGACCATCATTTTATCTTCTCATATACGGTGCAAAGATGCGCGTTTCAATTTCCGCCTGCAGTCGCCTCCCTTTGGAACTAGCTAGGCAGTGGAAGTTTTGTCTTTGTTTTGCATTTGTGTCTGTCATCTGAACGGGCCTGTTGTCACATGGGGAGGGTTGATCTGGGGAGCTGACTGTCGTGCGTTCGAACGACTCATGGGGTCTAAGCGTGTATGGTTTGAAACCATTCCCTATCCATCCAGCGGTACCATGGGTTCCTGTTTCAGTTCAGGGAAAGTGAAGTAGGCGGAAGGATTGGGATGGCCTCTGATTTGTAGAGTGCCGTGCCCTTGACGTGGTGAATCTATCATGTTTTCTGATATCATCGATGATGATCAGACGTTAAAGTAACCACTGAACTAAACTGAATTTGTAACTGTTTGCTGCTGCTTACAGCCGTTTGTTTTAGACCTTCTGTATTTATGAATTGTTAATAGACAAGTGTCAATCTACCCGACTTCCCCGAATCCTGTAAACTTCATATGGGAATGGTACTCGGCACGATCGCCATTCACACCTGTTGCGAGTCTGCAGTAGAAGTCGTCTGGAAAGGGAGGTTGTTCCGCGTGAATTTCATCAACAGAAAAGACAACTGATGAAACAGTCCCACTGTTATTGCCAGTGGTGAGAATCCTTAAATTCAGAGATGGCCCAAGGACACGATGACCGTTTGTGTGCTTTGATCTATGGACCCCCCATCTCCCTGCACCATGTATGTCTTAAAACGTATTCAGTGCCATTGTTATGCTGTGTTGGGATGGCATGCATGAGTGTGTGTGTGTGCGTGTGTGCGTGTGTGTGTGTGTGTGTGTGTGTGTGTGTGCGTGTGTGTGTGTGTGTGTGCATGAGTGCGTCTGTGTCTGTGTGTGTGTGTGTGTGTCGTGTGTGTGTGTGTGTGGTGTGTGTGTTTTGTGTGTAATATATCGTCCGTGCACCCACCCCCCCCCCCCTAACTCCCCCATTTGAAGTATGTACGTTGATTATATAAGATCTTTGCCCCTTTCCATGCGCATGGTGTCTGTTTATAGAAAAACGCAAAACCAAAACGATATCCTTCATTGATCCATTCGTAGGGAAAGACTTTTGATCATGGTCTTGCCTTCCATATACATGAAAGAGATGGAGATTTGAAACAGAGAGAAAGGTAAAGTGATCCGATCGCGTTCAGCTTTTTGTTGTTTGTTTATCTAACAAACTTTTGCCTTTGGTAAAAAACTGGGGAAATGGTTTGTTTAATGCTAGAGGTCAGGTAGCAAGTATCTTTTGTATACGGCCATTTGGATTTATTTCATTGCACCATAAATAGTCACGTATAGCCAATAATGGTGTGCAGGTCATACTCTTTTAAGCCACTCTGTGTGTGTGTGTGTGTGTGTGTGTGTGTGTGTGTGTGTGTGTGTGTGTGTGTGCGTGCGTGCGGCGCATGAGTATATGTGTGTGTGTGTGTGTGTGTGTGTGTGTGTGTGTGTGTGTGTGTGTGTGTGTGTGTGTGTGTGTGTGTGTGTGAGTAGCGCATGAGTGTGTGTGTGTGTGTGTGTGTGTGTGTGTGTGTGTGTGTGTGTGTGTGTGTGTGCGTGCGTGTGCGCACGCACGTGCGTGAATGTGTGTGTGCGTGTATGTGTGTGTCCATGCGTGTGTGTGTGTGTGCTTGTGTGTGTGTGAGCTTATGTGTGTATGTGTGTGTGTGTGTGTGTGTGTGTGTGTGTGTGTCTGTCTGTGTGTATCTTTTGTGTGTGTGTGTATGTACGCACGCGCGCGCGCGCGTGTGATTCCACCAGAGCAGTGCGAAGCCTCAGGCATTCGATCGATAAAAAGGAGAGGCACGGTGTGTGCCGGAGAAAGGACAAACGGTCATTACTCGGCCATCAAGTCGTCTGGTGGGAGCGACGAGAGGTTGTGAGCCTTTGACTATCGCCTACGCTTGTTTCGCTCACCCTTCGATCTGTTCACCTTCCCCACTCAGTCAGTCCTGTCTTCCTACGCATGCTCTGTCTGTTCTTTGATCTTATCAGCTTCTCATCAATTACCACCCCATTTTTGCCCCCATTCCCTTTGCTCCCTCCCCCCCCCCCCCCCCCCCCCCCCCCCACGTGCTTCTTTTTGTCTACATTTGGATCTCATCAGTTTCTATACACCATTTACATTTTCTTTTAAAGTTTACTTTTGAATTTATATCTGTTTATATCTGCCGTCTCATTTTCTATGTACAGTTGTTAGCTTTATTCCCCTGCCTTTCGTGCAGGCTTTCCCATATCCAGCCACTCCCACCGTGTGTTCTGTGGCAGCTCTGGCTGCAATTAAAGGAGATCAACCTACATCATGTTATCATTTGGCAACCCACTAGAGGAGACACTGCGTTGCCCATAAGTCACAAGTTATGGCAAGTGGTATCTATTCATTTATGACATTTTGTGTCTTCCTCCGATTGTTCTGCTTATGGTATGGTATGGTATGGTATGGTATGGTAGGTGGTATGGTATGGTATGGTATGGTACGGGTATATGGTATGGTATGGTATGGTATGGTATGGTATGGTATGGTATGGCATGGTATGGTATGGTATGGTATGGTATGGTATGGTATGGTACTGTGCGGTGTAGTACGTAGTACGTTATTGTTCAGTACATTATGCATGATATGGTATAATACAGTATGCTGTGTATAGTATGATGTCATATGGAATATTATGATATTGCAGAGCAGGGCAGGGCAGGGTAAGGTATTGTATAGCACTGTCTTACATTGATCAGTGCTGTGTTGTACTGTATAATTTCATTGTCAGCACACATTTCTCTGTATGAAATGAAGCCGTCTTTCCCAAGGAAGGTCTGCAACCATTGCAGGGCGTCATCCTTGTTTTTATTCCTGTACACATTTTGTCATCTATCAACATAGAGTGTTTCGACAGAGATGATTGATGATCCGTGCGCTTATTTACGTGTTCTAAACCCATGCTGCCAATGGGACCATGGTCTCTTCCGAAAGTCTACCAGAAAGGAGGTGAATACTAAACAAAAAACACACACACACAAAAAAAAACGAACAAACAAAACCGCCGATTAGAACTATGGATCGGACCGGCAACAATTTGCTTAGGCGAGTCCTTTGTACACGAGGCCACTTTATCGCTGGGTATACTGATCTCATTGGCTTCCACCATCCACACCATGTTTTTTTTTTCCTCCCACACCCCAAGAAGGCCATACTTTGATGTTATTAGCATTCATTGCCGAACCTATATGTTGTCTTCCTGTGCTCGTTTCGACAAATTTTGAATTTGTTGTTTTCCTTTGTTCATGCCATTTTTTTTGTTGTTGCTAGTATTTGTTTTCTTTATTTGTTTTTGTTGTTATTGATGTTTTTCTTTGTCGTTTGGTTTTGGTTTTGCCTTCATGCTCTTGTTTGGACTAACCACTGGCTTTATCAACTCCACACGCTTACATTCCTACACATTCTTCGCTTGCACGTTGATCCTATGGTTGGCTAGCCTTCTATATATTATCTCCAATGAAGGAGAAATTGTTTACACACCGTTTTTGTTCTTTTGTCTGCTAGTGAGCAAATGAATATTGCGGCCTCTCAGCAAGATCAAACGAAACTGCTGAACCCATTTTAATGGCACTTGGTAGAAAAGCGGAATGTGGGCCAAGAACGAATCCTATCAATTTCGATGCGGAACCGTGGAGCTGATCTTGATCAAAGCGCGGGTCCGGAATCCGTTCGACGTCGGCGAAGGTCTGCGTTCTCCCCAATGCCTTTTTAGTCTTTGTGTCGTCCTGCGCTTGTGACCTCTCCCAAGGACGTCATGTTTTCACCCTGTCTGCTGGTTTGTTAGGCAAGATCACGCAAGATCTACAAAGGCAACTGCCAGGAAATTGTGGAGGAGAGATGGAAAGGGGTCAAAGGGGAACCCAAGAAAATCTTGACGCTGAGAGCCGGATGCAAGGGCAGATCCAGGTTCACTGGCTTTTGTTTTGTTTGTTGTTTGTTTGTTTCTTTCGTTTGTTTTGTTTGTTTGTTTACTTCGCGAGATATGGCATATTCCGATATGTCGGTCAGTTTCTCAAGAAGTGATGCATGGCTTCCACTTTTTTCGATCATGTATATGAGATGATTGATATCTACGT
>JADBJO010000161.1:525000-550000 GCA_016801955.1 Conus betulinus
TCTCTCTACGGTTAATTCATAAAAAAAAACAAATCCAGAACAGGCACAATTACAGCATAACCGAGAGCTACGCGACAGCAACAGGAAACTGACCAAATGTACCGTCAGGAGAGCATGGAGAGGTGTAAAACTGTCATATGAGAGTTACGGACAATCCCTTGTGAAACTCCAGACAATCTGTGCCAATGCAATCCACTCAATCAGCGCAGAGAACCTCAATCCGGAGCATGTCTATGTTTTAGTTTTTCAAATGGCCTAATACTATCAGAAATCGGGTGAGCGTGTCTTTTACTTTTCATTATTCGAAACGTCACAGAGGCAGTTCAAACTAATGGAAAACGCATTTACGGGAACAGTGGTCATAGCTATCGTAATTATAGAAAACGTGAAATACTGGCCTGAACGCTACAGGTGGTCTGGCATCGAATTTCGCTGAAGAAAAAACATCCTCATCTGGAAGAAAATCTCCGCTTCATAAAACGTCCTTCCTCTCAATGAATTTCCTTGATAGAAGAAAAACTTTCCTCGGCTGACAACAAATAGAATAGCCGGATGAAAATCGCCATCATATGACAGAAAACTTGGGCCAACTCGATCAAAACTTCTCTTGGCTGTGTGAATCCCCTTCTACATGCAGACGGGAAATCTCTCTCGGCAGGATGAGGTAACACTTGTTACAAGAAAAACTTACCAAAACAAATTGATGTTCTATCAGCTGGCTAATCAACCGACCTTGCATGGGCAAATGAGTACTTTCCTGCAGCAATCTTCCCCATAGATGAAACCATTCCTCAGTTAATTTTTTTTTAATCGACCGTTGAATGTACCTTTCTCATATGAATAAAACCGTCCTATGATTAAAAAGAAAAGCCCTCGTGTGTGTGTGTGTGTGTGTGTGTGTGTGTGTGTGTGTGTGTGTGTGTGTGTGTGTAAACCATACCGTCATTCTCAGAAAGATGGAAATCCTTCCATATAGAATGAAAAAAAAAACTTTCTCTGAAAACTCCAAACTTTTCTAAGCTGAGTAAAACCTTATTCAGATAAATGCCTCCTCCTTTCCACCCTTCCAGCTCCTTAGCTCATGATTTCAATCCTCAAAAAATACGAAAAAGAACCCACCTTTATGAAATAGTTTTCATTCTCAAAGCACGAACAAATAATCTCCTCCTAGCTGATAGCTTTCATCTTTAAAGTCAAAAACAACGATAACAAAAATCTCCTCAGCAGATATTTTCATCCGCAAAGTTGAAAATTGAATCCTCATCAGGAGGTAGTTTTCGGCTCCCATAGCATAACAAAAATAAACCTCCTGAACAAATAGGTTTCAGTTTCAAATTGACAAAATCAAACAAATAGACAACAAGAACCGTTCTCAGCAGATAGTCTTTGTCCTAAGAGTATAATGAGAGATTCCAAAGGTGATGGCTTTCATTTTTCAAAGTTAAAAACAAACCCTCATCAGATGATGATTTTACCCCCCTATGTGTACAAAGAACCTTCCCCATCTGGATTAATTCCTCCTCGGTGGGATGAAAATCATCGTCTCAGCCGAACCAAACCCGTCTCTGTAGGATGAACGTCTTCCGCCCGGCAGCCACGTGATGGAGATCCTGAGCTGGATGGAAACCTTCCTCAGTTGGGATTTTACAGGCCAGTATGGCTGAGAAGTAACATATATGGCCAGCAAAACCCCCAATGAGGAAGTAGGGTTGGCAGTGAAGCCCAGGACATCGTGATCAAGGACTCGGCGAACTCTCACCATTCTCTTGTCTGGCGGAAGACGAAGGGGTGACCAGAGTCCATGTTGATACTCGCCATCTTTTAACAGTGTGTGTGTGTGTGTGTGTGTGTGTGTGTGTGTGTGTGTGTGTGTGTGTGTGTGTGCGCGAGCGTGTGTGTGTGTGTGTGTGTGCTTGCCCGCGCGCGCGCGCGTACGTGTGTCTGCGTGCCCGCGTTCGTGCGTTAGTGTGTGTGTGTGTGTGTGTGTGTGTGTGTGTGTGTGTGCGTGAGAGAGAGAGAGAGCGTGAGAGAGAGAGAGAGAGAGAGAGAGAGAGAGAGAGAGAGAGAGAGAGAGAGAGAGAGAGAGAGGTGAGAGCCGAGCCAGCAGCAGCAGCACTGTGGCCTAATACAAACCTCCACGTCTGGTCTTGTTACACTTTAATGTTCGGCGCTGACGGAGTTCGGTTCAATGCGCACGAAAGCACTTACCTTAAACAGAACATGCTCTATCCTGTAAAGAGATCAAAGTTTCCCCCCCCCCCCCCCCTCCCTCCCACCCCTCTCTCTCTCTCTCTCTCTCTCTCTCTCTCACACACACACACACACACACACACACACACACACAGAGGTAAAAAAAGTGCAGCTCACCTTTCCCCAGACGCAAACGTCGCAACTAGGCTGCGCGAATAATGAACCCCCGACCTTTTCATTCCACTTTCATTGGTGACCAGTTTATGTCACGGACAGAACGATCACACTATCGTTCTCCTCGTGAGGAATCAACGAATCAGGCTAATGGGACAGCTTGACCTAGATGCAGCGACCAATACGTGATGAATACTGACAGCTTTGTCTACCAATCGCATGGAAGTTGACAAGACTCGACAAATAATGTAGTTCACTTGCGCGCGCGCGCTGTGTGTGTGTGTGTGTGTGTGTGTGTGTGTGTGAATGCTTAAACATTTAAAACACAGGGATGAAAACAAAAAGACGAAGTTCAAATAATTCGAAGAAAACGTAACGTGTGTGTATATGTGTGTGTGTGTGAGAGAGAGAGAGAGAGAGAGAGAGAGAGAGAGAGAGAGAGGGAGGGAGGAGAGAGAGAGAGAGAGAGGGGGAGAGAGATTTCAGAACAAAGAATTTCAAAACAACGTAAACAACTTCGTTTTCCTATTCAGATTTTTTTTCTTTTAACATCCACTTGATCTTCAATACGAGGAAGATAACTTCTGTCTATAAGGCCAACAGGTCAAAAAGGAAATCCTTTCTGATTATTTCACCCTATTCTTTCCCTCCACTCTCCTCTTCCCCCTCCCTTTATTACAACAATAACGTTATCTGACTGAAAGGTGAAACCGTCAAAATGTTTATTCTGCAGAAATATGGGAGAAGTAAAGTGCAACTTTACAACACACACACACACACACACACACACACACACACACACACACACAGGGTCGATTAAATTCGCCCTTCCATGGCAAGCTGACACTGCAGGGTGCAAAACTTACAGTGTTTCTTTTTTCGTCCTATCAATCCGTTACAGGCCGATCTTTTCATTTCAGGTGTCGTGAATATGAGGGGGAAAAAAGGAGGTGCATAATTGCATTTGATTTCCTTTCTATTATCTCAGTTACGGCAAAATTATCTATCTGATTTCAAACAAAAGAAGGCGTTGTTTAAAAACTCTCTCTCTCTCTCTCTCTCTCTCTCTCTCTCTCTTCTCTCTCTCTCTCCTTCGCGCCTCGGTACATATTCACAAAACGGCAATTCTGGGCAAAACTACCCTTATAACACAAGGCAAAGTGGTAAAAGGCGACTTGGAGGAAAAAAAAAGAGGCGAATCAGCATGTCCCAACGCAAAAAAACGCGAGAGTGAGAGCACAGCAGACACCCACTCATACATACTGAGCAAAACCGAGTAAGCTTACCCATTTTGCTTCCTATTTCCACGCACCCACCCCACCCTCTTCCGTTCTCCAAACTCTTCCAATCTTGACAGACAAGCAAGAACGCCAATTGCCCCCAAGGAACGGGGAAAGAAAACACAAAGTCAGAATCAGTTGGCGGTCAAGGAAACACGAACCCGACACCCACACTTCACGGCGCCAGGAGCAGACGTCGGGACACCCAGCCACCAACCCTCCATCAACTAATTAACACCGACAGAAAATCAGGAGAGAAAGGTGGAGGGAGGGCGTAGAGTGGCTCATAGCAGAAGAGCCTCCCCGATTCCCATGTTCCCACATTCCATTCCCCAGATCAGGTTCAGTTAATCATTCAGATTTAACGTCCACACCCAGCTATTCAACTCATGTTGCCGTGCAGCAACCATATCCACAAAAAGTGATCATGCAGACGAGAAAAACGCCGTACCAAGCCACGTAGTTCACAGCCTTGCCGATCCCCCGAGGCCACATCAGAGGAGACTGGGGCAGGGGGGTCTAACACTACACCAATTGAACAACTTAAAGAACAGCATGTTAAACTTTCTTCAACTGACATAGATAAAATAAATAAACAACTTTTCCTTGAGGATCTGAAAGTTTAGATATGCCTCAACTACTACTTAACAATCACGTATGGACAAGTTCATTTGTTCTGTCGATTAGTCAATAAACAATCCTTGCTTTCGCTTCCTCTGATCATACATCGAGGGTCTCACAGACTCCCACTTTGCACAGAGGGAACACGTTGATACTTTTCATTCCTACACTGTGCGTTTATACACCCACACCTTCTTAAGCATCACCATCCTGCAGATTTCACAGGATCTGGATTTTTTTTTTTCGGGAGGGGGGGGGGGGGGGGGGGGGGGGGTGCGGAATGGGTGTCCTGATTTTTTGTTTACTTTCTCTTTTGAAATCACAAAACGTCACATTATTCCTTATGTTCCGGGGAAGGAGTGGGGAAGGGGAGGGATATGAAAATAATAGGGGTTACTCAAGATGTAAATGTCCATTAGTTAAGAAAGAAACAAAAATATTATCAGCTTGTCGTTTAACAGCTTTGGAACAGAGATGACAAAAAATATATCGCTGAGGCTGTACGACAGCAATAAGCAATATCTGATGATGGCCAGGAAATAAGACTTCCATAGAAATCCTAAGATTCTGATGTGAAAAGTCATATTTCTTCGAAGAATCTTTTTTTCCCCCAAAGCCTCAAGCTTGTAACATGCAAAAGATGGTCATTATCAGTGCAGGATCTGTACTCAAGAGCGGCCATGCAGAGAAACAGCCAGCAACACAAGAATGAGGAGCCAGGCAAGCAGCAATACAGGAAGAGGGTCGGCCAGCCATTCAGCAATGAACAAGCCAGAAAGGTTTCACTGCGGTAATGGGCGAGTCAGAAATGCAGGAAGAGAGGGAGGAAAACAATAGAGAAACGGACAGAAAGAGAGGCAGGCAGCAACACAGGTAGAGAAGCAGGAAACAATACAGGAACAGATGCAGGAAGTACAACAGGAAACACTATAGGAACAGAGGCAGACAGCATACATAAAGACAGGCAGGCAGCAATAGAGAGAGAGAGACAGGCAGGCAGCTGAACAGGGGGGCAGACATGAAACTGGAAGACAGGGCATGGCACATAACTGAAGAAAGAAAGAATGTAATAAAAAAAAAAGAGGGACTTGAAGCAATACAGAAGGCTACGCAGAAATCCAGGAAAAGGAAATATGCAACAAAAACATCTGTAAGAAGCACCTGAAAACGAGGAGACGAATCAAATCAATACCGCTAGACAAGGATGGAATACTGAGGAGCCGTCCGCCTCAATAAAAATAAAAAAAAAAAAAACTGGGGAAAAAAACAACAAGAAACTTATTCTAGGCACCAGCAAATAAACCCCAAAACTGTCAAATCTGGACCAAGTCTCTAAACTGTTTTCAGACTTTTATTTGTCCAGACAGGGTTATGGACCGAGATAATGGAAAGCTAAAAAATGGACGGAAACAATGTACAGGAATGTTACGACGAAAAGGACATTTGAGATAGTACACTAAATCAAAGTTTTGAAATAGCCAGAACAATGATGAACACTTAGAAAAATACCTCTCCTTGCGTATTTCAGACTTGACGATAAATCCCCTCCCCCTCTTTATATTTTCTTTTCTCGAGAACAGCATGTGATGTCCTTACCCCTCTCAGAGACATTTAAGTCATATTTACATAAAACATGAACAGCAATAGATGCTAGATTCTGTCATTATAGTCGATAAACAACTTGTTTCTTTCATCACAAATGTTTCCTTCCTGCACTGCAAGCCCGAATAAGCCGGACAAGTACAGCATAAAACTGTTCTGATAGAACCCCATAAAAGATGAACCACTTTCGGTTGGCGTTGGACTGATTTATTCGGTTGAAGTGCAAAGGAACATCATGAATTAGCTATCTTTTCTGAACAACAAAGGAATGTCACTTCAGAGACAAATAATTCACCGATTTATCAACCGCTGTAGTGTGCTGGTAGTGGCTCAAACCTATAAGATGCCTATTTCTGAACTTTTTCAGCCGTTTTGATTTGTGTCCAGAGCTGTAAAGTGTGCTTTGGGGCTCAAACGTTTGGGAAGACTGGGGCCGTCTACCAAATGACGCGTTTCTACAAGCGTTCCTCTAACTGGCTGATTTATAGCGCACATGTGAGCATTTCTTAGGCATGGTTAGTGTAGTGATATATAATGAAAGAGTCGCAAAGAAGTCTGTCATGTAGTCTCCGACCTGAATGGAAATCTTCACTGATCACTGAAGAAAAAAGTGTGTCAGATTATGTACTTCCCTGCTCTATTCTCATGAAGACCTACGTTTGATCCACGCTCCATACACACGCCTGTGACTATCCATGTTGAAATTTTCAATGTCAACACAAGCTATGTTTTCAACACATATGCAAACTCAAGACAACCACAAGGTCCTAAAAAGAAAATGGATCTGTTGTAGAAGTATGAGAATCAAGAATGGACATGCCAGTAATGGAGACCAACAAGTATCAAATCTAGCACTCTTGACCTGACTTCAGCCTCCATCAGAATCACCATGCATACCTGCTGTGTCTGGAATGGTCAACGAACTACAGGTACCCCTGTCATTTAAGGAGTAGGAGATAGTACAGAACATATAACAGCAGCGTCTCAAATGTCACAATTTTACTGGTAGAGAGAACAGCATGCTCTTCTGTCCTGGAATGTGTTCTACAGTAAAAGCAGTGTAGATCATCATTCAATCAAGTACGACTTCAATTTGAGTTCATTGAAACAGAGTAAGTATTGATCTGCTTTACGGGAACAGAACGAAGGTTAGAGAGAAACTATGACTGAGGACAATAACCATAAACGCAGGTATTCTCATAATGGAAAGAACGTACATTCCTAAACAGATTAAATCTTAACTTTTCTGTACATACTATACTTCAGTGGTTTTGTTTCTCATAAAAACGATCAACGCTTAGCAGTTTTCACCCCTTTCTTCTCATTTTTTGTCCAATTAACAGTAGTGTAAAAAGTGAGCTTTATATGAAAAGAAAGATGTTGTTTTGTGACGATGGAAAGCGATCAACTTGAACCTAGATTGAAGAAAGAAGACTATAACAAACATAAAAGAGAGAGAGACAGCGGGGTGTGTGTGTGTGTGTGTGTGTGTGTGTGTGTGTGGTGGGGGGGGGGGGGGGGAGCGACAGAGTACAAAACTCATCTGGTCTTGTTACACAATTCAACGGTTAGCGCTGATTGAGTTCATGCGATTCAGTGCGTGTGAACGCAGTGGGCATCAACAGAACGCTCTCTCTCTCTCTCTCTCTCTCTCTCTCTCTCACACACACACACACACACACACACACACACACACACACACACACACACACACACAACCACCCGTGTTTGTTCGTCTTTCATAGGTAATTGGTTGCTTTCACCGAGAGAACGATCATTGTATTTGCAGGGAATCAATCAATCCAGACAATGAAAAGGGTAATCTGCACAGACAACTGGTGAATTCCCTTCTCTCCTACCAATAGTTTGGACGCTTGCAGAAACTGGCAAACTGCGGAGCCCAATATAATGCATCAATACTAGAAATAAAAAAAAAAAAAAAACCAGAAATGAAAAGCAATCCTAAGTCTAATTCAGTTTTGTTTTTATTTTTGAAGTTCACTTTATTTCGGCACACACTAGGAAAAATGTTGTCCTTACATAGTAGAGTTCAAAAAAGAAATCGTTTCATATTATGTTCAACAATTATCCTCACTCCTACTTCCCTTCAGTGAAGCAAAGATAGTCACCAATTGCGACTGGCAAGAAAAGCTGTCCGGATTTTCAATTTCTCGAGTGTCGAGAGTGCTAAACGGCACTTTAACCTGCTCATCCCCCCTCCCCCCTTCTCTCTCTCTGTCTCTCTCTCTCACACACACACACACACACACACACACACACACACACACACACAACTGTGTGTGTGTGTGTTCAGATAATACACTATGCACAACAAACACCAACCCATACATTCCAAATACTAGATCAAGTAAAGCTGACCCATTTAGCCACTTCGACTCTACCCCCCCCCCCTACCCCCCCCCCCCCCCCCCCCCCCCCCCCCCCCCCCCCTCCCAATCCAATCTGAGGGTGAAGTATACACGAGTACACCAATTGCCCAGGGGTAAGGATTAAACAAAACGCATAAAAGTCAGAATCAGTTGGCGGGCAAGGAAAAAACGAACCTAACACCCTACACGTGACGGAGCCAGGGGTTGAACGTCGGAACACCCAGCCAGCAACCCTCGCTCAACCAATTAACGCTGACAGGGAATCGGGGAAAGGAGGACAGGGGTGGGCGACAAGGGAGACAGGGAAGAGAGGGAAGCACCTCTTCTATTCTCATGTTCTCATTCCATATTGATCCTCTTTCTCGGATTGATGCAGAAGTTAGTCATTCAGGTTTCACCTCCACGCCCACCAAAGGTGATCAAGCAGACAATGATGACACCATCCGAAGTCACGTAGTTTACAGTCCAGCCGACCACAAAGGCCATACCCGAATTGGAGATGAGTGTAGGGGATCTAACACTAACTATAACTGTACAGCCTGAACAACAGCACATTCAGATGGGCAGCGACATTGCCGTTTTTCATGTCGGACATCTGTGAGAATCGATCTCGCACAGTCTGATACGAACTTGGTTCTCTCTGCCTTTGAACTGAAAAGGCATCTCCTAATATGTAAGAAATGTCCTACTTTCACTAATATGTGTGTAGGGAAGGGTGGGGGTGAGAATGGCAGGAGGGGTGCAGTTCTGTAATTCTGTTATCTCATCTTCTGCTTCATCCCCGTAGCATTACCCCCATGCCACGCATTCCAGTTTCCCACAGCCAGCCACACCTAGTTCGCCGTGTTGCAACCCTAGCACCAGCAGTCCACATGGGCCAATCAATACCACGTCGTCATGAGGAGACCCATCTGAGGAGACACTGCTGTGTTGCAAAATTACTTCAGTGGTGTTAAGTGCCTGGTCTACGGGGAGATGGGGAGGGTGACGAAGGCGAATATCCACAAAAAAAATGGAAAATCGCCATTCATGATCCATTTAATCATTTCAAATCTCTCTCTCTCTCTCTCTCTCTCTCTCTCTCGGGGGTCACGTGGTTTGACACGAAGCGACAGGGCGCCACTTCTCTAAGCTGCTTAAAGTATTTTCGATTATTCTTTGAAAATGCCAGTTACTGGACTTCCAGCGACTGTGGAGACAGCCCTGAACGCCCTGTTGACCAACAACGCAGTGTCAAGCTGGAAAATTGCGGGTGAAGGCAGCAACACCGTCGTCGTCCTGCGACTGAAGCCTGCCTCCGCTCTCACAACAACAATGGCGGATCCTGTCTTGAACCGGGAAACGCGAGTTCAATATTATTGAAAGACACCGCCCAGCCAGGTTCGACGTGATCAAAAAATAGCACACAGCAGCAGCAGCAAAAAAAAAAAAAAAAAAGACGACTTGAACAGGTTGGTGATGATAACGAAAACACTTGTGAAGCGAATGAACTGGCTTTTTTCAACACGGGACTGGAAGATCGCAGTACACAATGCACTACACTGGATGCCACTGAACAAACACATCAAGCCTGCACACGTCGACAGCGAATCCGACACGTCTGATGTTCAAAACGATCTTCTACCTTTGTGCCCTTGTCAGTCTGAGTGTGACATCATTAATCAGGAAATCCGGCACTCCGTCATAGACACAGGCCTTGAGCATTCAACAGACCGAACAGTGGCAGGGTCGGATACGGGAGTGGTGAAAGATTATGTTCCACTTTGACGGACAGAGGAGTATAGAAGCGGTTGAGAGACAAGAACAGAAACTTGGCATTCAGAAAGTTCGTGCTTCATCAGACAGATGGTGTGGGTGTGTTGATGTGCTTGTCGGATGACACTGTTGGAGAGTACTCCTGTGATTCGTGTTCAGAAGACGACTGTGTGTTTTGGTACGTGTGAAGCAGGAACACAGAAACATGTCGTCAGAAGAACGTGTCAAATTATCCCACCTGCGAAAAGGAAGACGTGCCAGCAACACACAACGATGCAAGCACGTGCTCTACGGCTATTGCACATACTCCTCGGCCTGATCCAGTTCTACCTGGAATGACTGTCGCGTTTTGTCAATGCGCATCGCGTCTATTTGCCAAATGGGCTGTACAGCTTACTAGCAATTAATTTTGTTCGTTCTCTCTCTCTCTCTCTCTCTCTCTCTCTCTCTCTCTCTCTCTCTCTCACACACACACACACACACACACACAGAGATACAGACAGTATATCAACAAAGAGACATGGATGGAGTCCGGAAAAAGAGACACAAGGAAACGCAGAGAACAGCCCTTTTATGGACTCTCAAACCAACGTGGTAATCCATGACTTCTTCCCCATTCATCGTCATCTAACATTCTTTATATGATAAAAAAAAAAAAAAAAAAAAAAAAAAAGCAAAGAAAAAACGCTGGCATAACTCGGTGCATGTATCAACAGCTGCTCTCTTGATATGTACTCTCTGGCACTTCATTCACTGCCCTCGTGGTGACCTCAATTTTGATTTCTCCTCTTCCATGTTTGTGGCCAGTTCGTGTTGACGCTTTTGGTGTCGCCAAGTTCGTGGGAACAGGGGGTGTGTCGCTTTAGAGGGTGAGGGATGGAGGGGGTAGGGGCAAGCTGGGGTATGTGGAGAAACCGGAATAACCAGCTTGGGAGTCACGCTTCTGACAGGAAGCCGGAGATGAAACAGAAACAGAAGGGAAAAAAAAAAAAAAAAAAAAAAAAAAAGCGGCAACAATGAAGTTCAGAAGCAAACCCACGGAAAGCATGTTACGGTACAACCAACGTTTACAAAAAATAAAATAAAATAAAAAAAATAAAAAACTGAAATAGAAAACCTTAAATCCGCTGTGTCCGATAAGGGTCTTAATGGCGAGTAATGTAGGCTAAAACATTTTTTTCCCACTGAGATTATAAATCAACACAATTCGATGCGAACTCGAGACGACATTTACAGAAGAAAAGAATGTCCACATCTATGCGTGTTTGCTGGCCTTGCAGGTTCTCTGACGCAGCGGGTCAGTGGAAAACGTCGGAATAGCGCACGACGCCACATGTCAACGTCATCGGCACGTGCACCAGCAGGTGCAGGCAAGGACACCTGCACAGTGCGGCGAGTTCTCTGTCCTCGTTGTATTCAGCCTAATCTCCCCGTCACTCTACAACACATGCATGACACGGGTTGAATGCATGCACTCGTGTGCACCATTTGGTGATTCACTAGCTCGCCCTTTTTCCTTGAGATTCCATCCCTTCACACTCCGTGGATGGGTTGCAAAGGCAGGGTATTTTGTGGCAATTCTGGCGCTTTGTCTAGGCAACGGCACAACAGCTGCGACTGCTTGAAACATTCTGTTGCGGCAGCTGGCGGAGACCACGGACAGCTGCAGACATAGTACAAATGCGCACATTCACTAGTTCTGTGTCAGCACGAGCTGACCTTCAACAGGGCCCCAAAACCCAATACTACGTTAGATATACGTGAGGTCGTGTGACATGTTGTGGATGAGCAACCTGGAGGGCCTTTTGTACATCACGGCACTGAAGACTGATTTCACGTGACCCTTGTTACTTGGTACGCCCAGGTGTCAGTGTTTCCAGCATATCCTGCCTGTCTGTTTGAAAAACAAAATCCAACAAAACCTACCTGTCTGTCTTAGAATCATTCTGCCATGCTCTTTGGGACTACGTCATGAATCCTGAGACTGCTGATGGGATGTGTATTTCATGTGTGCAGTTGTACAGTGCAACTGCACACATCAAGGCCATGTGTGCAATTACCTCACGTGCGTCGCTGCCCTACACTAAGCAACCTGCAAAATTTGTTTCCACACAGCGAAACAAGATGGCGGCGTGGTAGCCGGATTCCCTTTTTCATGTTTGCGTGATTATTTAAGATTATTTGACCGTGGTGTTTGTTCAGTTACAATAATACCTCTATCTGATTATTCTAATATTCTAAGATCCGTTTCGATCATATTACCACCATTTGTCGTTCACTCAGGATTATACTGATCGCTAAACGACCGCACGCGAGTTATCCCTTTTGAAAGCGCTTCGCTACGAGATATATCGATAAAAAGACAACGGTAGTGTTGTCAAACTGTAGCGAAACGCTTTATTTGGGCAGCCCGTGGCAAATTGCTCCGCCTCTCTCCTCTCCGCATCAAACTGCCCCTATTTGAAGTACCTCCTACCTCGTATTGAAAGCGATATTAATGTCGATTCGGAGGTTCAAATGCATTGTTTTTATGATGAGAGAATGAACAGAAATCTGAAATACCTGTACTGATCGATCACATTCCTTTGTAAATAGCACACACACACACACACACACACACCACACACACACACACACACACACACACACACACACACACAGGAGAACATTCTATTCCCACCGCTCTCTCTCTCTCCCTCACTCTCCCCAATGTCGAAGGTGACCTCACGCCTATACCTGTCTTGCAATGCTTGGGAACTTGACCTGCACACAGAACAATAAAAAGATATCAGCAAACATCATAATGAAGACGATGTCCACCTATGATGGTGGTGATGATCACCACAGTGAGAGAGCTGATGAAAGCGATGATGATGAGATGATGATGATGATGATGATGATGATCATGATGGTGATGACGAAGAATCATGATATTTCGTCTCATTTTAAGCCGTATTATCAGGGAGATGCCTGATGCTGGTATGTCCGTTTGGGCGAAATTAGTTAGAGAGAAATATCCGTTGGGATATAGTGAGGGACCAGCAGGGCTCTCAACTCTTAGAGCGCCTAAGCACTAATAACCTTACGTCTTGGCGGAGCTCCAGTGTCCCATTTGTGCACCAGCGAAAGGAGACGCCACTGGGAGACTGACAGCTCCTCGACGACAGCGAATTCTAGATTTTAAAACTGCAGTTAGTTTTTGTTGGACTGGCATATACTAGCCAGATAATCGTTTCAGACATGATTAAAATATAAGCGTTCAGAAAACAGTTGCTGAAACGCTGCAGGCATTGGTAAATGCTGCGTGCCAGTCGACCAAAGATTAATCTACAACTCTGAACAACTCCGAACAAAATCATCTTTTTCGCCAGTATACATCTTGGTGACATGACAGTATTGTGTTGATGAGTTTGGTAAAGAATATGTTCAACAATTTCGCCATACCAAACTGACGTGTACAGGAGTGAATGAATCCACAGACACTAATCCAAATGTAGTTGAAATCAAATTCTGTGTAAGCAGCGTCTCATGTAAATCGACTTTAACAGGAAATTCTAGGCCCTAATGTTCACAGTGTGTGTGCTCGCGTGCGCGTGTGTGTGTGTGTGTGTGTGTGTGTGTGCGTGTGTGTGTGTGTGTGCAAGATCGCCCCAATAAAACACACACCAAAACGATTCGTTCCGTCGGACATCGTCTTATCAGATGTCTAACTCTACTACGAGACGACGCCGATTCACCTTTCTCAAAAACACCGACACCTGGCATGTATCAAAATGCGCACGCTGCTAGCCAGAGATAAGGGATTTAAACAAGCAGCGTCAAAAAGAACAGTATGTGCAGAAAGTTCACTGTGACATAACAGTTCTTGCTGTTGCTGACATCGTGATCGACTGTCGCCGTTCTTGTACGACACACAGATCGTCGCTCTTTTTGCGATCACATGGATTGTTAACTCTTTAGATGCACACACAGATTGCAGTTCTTCTACTGCATACACACACGTTTTCTTTTTTTTACTGGACACAAACCTGTTGTGTGTGTGTGTGTGTGTTGTGTGTGTGTTTTGTGTGTGTGGACACAAACTTGTTGTTGTTTGTTGTTGTGGTGGTGGTGGTGGTGTGTGTGGTGGTGGTGGTGGTGTGTGTGTGTGTGTGTGTGTGTGTGTGTGTGTGTGTGTGTGTGTGTGTTGTTGTGTGTTTAACTACACACATTAATGTTGTTTTTTTTTTTTACCATACACATATTGCGGTTTTTTTTTTCCCCACTTCATATTGATAGCCGCTCTGTAAGTACTGTCACTTTCGAAAAACATATATAGACCAGTGTTCTTTTATAACACATCAATCACTGTTCTTTTACTAGAAATAAAGTAATGATCTTTCGGTGCATGCACACACTACTGTTGTTTGACTACACACAGATTGCTGCTCCTTTACCATCCACAGATCTCCGATCTTTTACATCAAGTTTCTGCTCTTTTACTGCACAGAGATTTGCTGCTCTTATACGACACACAGATTTGCCGCTCTTTCATTACACATGGATTCACTCTTTCACTACATACAAATTGCTGCTCTTTTACTATACGCAGATTGACGTTTCTTTAATGACACATGGATTTCACCCGTTTTACTACACACAAATTGCTGTTCTTTTACTAGGCACAGATTGACGCCCTTTTACTACGCATGGATTTCACTCTTTTACTTCACATAAATCGCCTCTCTTTCACTACAAACAGATAACCACTTTCATTACTACACACATACTGTGTGCTCTTTCACTACATACAGATTACAATTCTACTACACATTCATTACCGTCCTTTCACTACACATAGATTGCCACCCTTTTCCTTCACATTGATTACCGTTCTTTAACAACACGTACGTTTCCATTCTTTTCCTACACGTACCTTACCACTCTCTTACTACAAACACATTGCCACTCATTTATAACACAACATTGCTGCTCTTTAACTGCAAATAGATTGTGCACTTCTTCTACTGCGCGCGCGCGCGCGCACACACACACACACACACACACACACACACACACACACACACACACACACACACACACAAACTTTCTTTACAAATAGTTTGCCTTTTTGTTGCTGTTGTTGTTGTTACAAAGCATACATAGTTGCCTTTGTTCTTTCTTACTTTTTTTTCTTGTTACTATAAAAACACTGTCGACATCTTCCTACCTATTCAATTGTTGGTCTTTTTCTACACACAGAACGTACTACAGATTCCTGCTCTTTGGTGAAACGTGAACAATCGCTCTTTCACAAGACTGTTGATCATCTATTTCACGTGGATTGCCAACCGTTACTACTCTTAGAATACGTACTTTAATGTACTTTTCCTGCACGTATTGATTTATGTTCTTAAGTTTAACCACACACAGAAACTGCTCTTTTACATACATTACAGGTCCTGCTCATTTAATATATACATATATATATGTATATATATATATATATATATATATATATATATATATATATATATATATAGATATATATATATATATATGTGATAGATAGATAGTGTGAGTGAGAGAGTGGAGAGAGAGAGAGAGAGAGAGAGAGAGAGAGAGAGAGAGAGAGCTGCTCTTTCACTGTATTAGTTCCCGCTCTTGCACAACACACCGAATGCTGCCGTCTAGCTGCACATGTATATTGTAACTCCTATAAAGCGTTAATCCATTCTTTTAACACACTGATTGGCTCCCTTCACACCACACACACCGCTTGCCACTTTTACTCTTGTTTGATTACCGTTCGTTCCTACAATTCCCTTCACTAGGCCATAAGCTGCCATTTTCACTTCTTTTCCATACACACCAGTCGCTGCTTACTTACGACACACTGATCGCCACTCTCTTGCTGTAAAGGCTGATCGCAGCTCGTGTTATACCCGACCGGTTTATTGCCATTCTTTCTACACAGACGGATCGCTACTCTTACTATACAAACTGATAACCAACCAACAGGTTGATCGCGCCAGTCTTACGATGTGGGTTGACCGCCACTTTTTTTCTTTAAAACAACCCATAATGTTTGCTAGTTTTTTTTTTTTTTTTTTTTTTTTTTTTTAATTTCAAACAGATATACTTTCTTGGGACAAAAACGTGCGCTTGTTTAAACAAATCATTTTAACTTCAAGCAATAAGACATACACGCAAAATCTATACAGACTCGTCGATCGAAAAACATACATCCATCCAGGAGGACGGACAGACAGACAGAAGCCCAGGTAGATAAGATCCCTCAAGGTTCAATCGATGAATCGGCTAATCAACCAACCCCACCCCCCCCCCCCCCCCCCCCCCCCCCCCCACCTTCCCACCTCCCTCCCCCTTCCCCCCTACCCATTCCTCTCTCATCACGCCCACATGCTGAAGACGTGGGGAGACGTTTACAGCCAACGCCAGTGTGGACATTGGAAACGACTGCCGCTCTTTTTGTCGGCAATGGCCCCGATTACCTCACTTGAAAAGACTTGGTCGGAATATCCCCGCGTTCACACGAAGGACAAACGAGTGGAAAACGATTAAGGCGCGGGGACTGGATCAGTTTTCTTCTGTTGTTGGAGGGCGTTGCGAAATAGCGTTGCCAGGTTGTGAACTTCCGTGAACCTCTCGGGCCTGGGTGGTGTTGAACAAAGGCGTCAGGTAGGTCACATTGCCTTGCCGCCCCCCCCCCCCCCCCCCCCCCTCGACCCCCCACTCCCCAGTCCCACTCCACTTCCCCCATTCTCCATCTCCTCTTCCGTCCCCTTTCCCCCAGCCTCCCAAAATGTCATTGAAAAGAACGGGCATTGTATCAACATGTGCTTGGAATCCGTACATAAAAAGAACATCCAATTTCCTGCCGAGTCCCAATATAACGATCAGAATCTGTCGATTGAAAAAAATGAGAGAGAGAGAGAGAGAGGGGGGGGGGGAGAGAGAGAGAGAGAGAGAGAGAGAGGGAGGGAGGGAGGGAGGGAGAGAGAGACAGAGAGGGAGGGGGAAGGGAGGGAGGGGGGGGTAGAGGGAGAGAAAGGGGGAAGGGAAAGAAAAAAAAAAGGAAAAAAAGATGAAAAGAGATTAAAAACAACAGAAACAAAAAGAAAGAAAAACAGAGGTAAAAAGAAAGAAAGGAGAAGACGATATTGTTTCCCTGTTGCTGAATCTTACCATCACAAGCAGAGCTAGTTGACAGAACTTGCAAATAATAGGCGGTTTTCTTCCTTTCTTTCTTATGAATGATTAACATTTTGTTAGGATAAAGTCGACACAAGGTGTAAATGGGCGATTTCTGTTGAATCTGACAAGAACAGAATCAGCTGACATACATTTTTTTAAGTGGTTCTTAGATGAATTGTAATATTATGATCAGAATCAGTCGAAGAAGAAAAAAAAAACGGTCTATTTTATGCCCTGTTATGGTCAGAATCAACTGGCAACACACACACACACACACACACACACACACACACACACACACACCGTTTAAATCTTAAAAACATTTGTTCAAAATCAATCGATAACGACAACCGGCCATTTCTTACTGAACCTGAACATTTGATCAGAATCAAGACACAAAGAAACGGACGATTTTCTGCTAAATTTCAACAAATCAGCTTAAAGCCGTCGACAAGAACGAACAGGAAGTTTTACAATGCATCTAAATGAACTATGTATGGTGTGAATCACTTGACCAAAACGTACGTGAGATTTTCTGTTGAATTTCCTAAAGTACGACCAGAATGTGTCAACAAAAAGAACGGGGCGATTTTTTTGTTGTTGTTGTTGTTGTTGTTTGTTGACTCTGAACATGTGATCAGAACCAGAGGACAGATCATTCGTCCGCGTTTGTCAACAGGTCAACGGTTGAATAATTGAAGGTTGTGCCCTGGGTGCAGTGAAAACAACGGCGTGGTTTGACAGGACTGGGCGTCATCAACCATCTTCAACATGTAATCCTTTCCACTCACTGTCAAAACCATCATATTCTAGAATACATTTATTACCGTCACACTCAATTTCAAACACTAATAGAATTGTTGAATATCATTCTTGATTATTTTCTCTACCCATCTAATCACAAATGACATCCCATTCCAGTCATCAATAAAACTTATGATCTAGCGTGTTCATCGATTAATTCTTGATATATTTGTTAGCGGTTTTTTTTTTTTTTCCCCGTTAACAATTACAGTCACATTTCCCAAAACGATCAAAACTGTGCAAAGGTGTTTGACAATACATGAATTTTTCAATCTGACTGTACTCACAAAATGGTGATATCATACGAACAAAATAAAAACCCAATGAAAAGAAAGAATGAAACAATGGAAGAAAACAATGAAAAGCAGAAAAAGATAGCCATGTCAGTAAAATTAAACTGACTGTAACCTCTGTGCAACCACTTCTGAACACATGTAAAACAGCCAACAACTATCTTGGACATCTCAAGTCCAGCTGCTTCTATACTGTAATTTTCTTATGGACAGCAAACGGCCATTATTTTTTTTCTTCTTCTTCGTATGAAAAAGAGAGAGGGGGGGAGGGGGGGGGGGGGGGGGGGGTCGTGATCAAGACAGCAGTTCATTTGAAGATCCAGTACATATATCCCGTAGGTCAGTAAGTGATTCAATGTTGGGATCTCTCTGGATACAAATGGGCGATATACTAGACGGGGAAAATGCTCAAGGTATTTTCTTTTTGAAGGAAATGGTTTTAAAATTTCTTAAGGAAACTCTCTCTCTCTCTCTCTCTCTCTCTCTCTCTCTCTCACACACACACACACACACACACACACACACACACACACACACACGTTGTTTTCTCTCCCTCTCGGCATCCGAACACTCCAGTGCACTTCCTTAAGGGCATGTTTAAGTTTTGTTTGTGTCGCTCACGTTGGAACAATTCATCAAAACATTTACAGCAGGATCCAAATCCTGCGCACTCTAAGCCATCTATCTCCCTCCCTCTCCACCACCCATCCATCCATTCTTCCCGACCCCCCACACACCCTCTTCATCCTCAATAGCCACTCTCTCCTCCCTGTACACGACGACTTTCCGCCTCTGTTTCTGCTTGCCTTTGTCATCCAATTGATGATGGAAAACCGCTGTTTCCGGTGCCATACATACATCCCTACCAAAATGAAGGTTCAACTGTCTGATAGTAGTCATGATACTTTCTGCTCAATACATCTAGATCCGATCGCCTTGTTGACAGCCCTACCATTTTTTTTTCTTTGTTTGCAGTGTGTTTGAGAGAGAGAGAGAGAGAGAGAGAGAGAGAGAGAGTGTGTGTGTGTGTGTGCGTGTGCGCGCGCGCGCGCGAGCTTGCGTGTGTGTGTGTGTGTGTGTGTGTGTGTGTGTGCGCGTGTGTGTGTACTTGTGAGCGCGCGCTGCGTACTTACGTACGTATGTGTTTGTGTGTGTGTGTGTGTGTGTGTGTGTGTGTGTGTGTGTGTGTGTGTTACTGTGACCAAAGACATACAGAAGAAACATTTTGCGTACACTGTAACTACATAACTGCAACAGACACAAAAAGACAGTATGAAATGTGCGTATACATATGCGTGTGTGTGTGGCGAGCGCGCGCATGTTTGACAGTGCGTCTGGGCGTGTGTGAGATTCTCTCTGTCTCTTTCTCCCTCCCCTCCCCTCCCCTCTCTCTCTCTCTCTCTCTCACACACACACACACAACACACGCGCGCGCGCGCGCACGCGCACGCGCACACACACACACACTCAAGTGTGTGTGTGTGTGTGTGTGTGTGTGTGTGTGTGTGTGTGTGTGTGTGTGTGTGTGTGCAAGCGTGCGTTGTGTGTGTGTGTGTGTGTGTGTGTGTGTGTGTGTGTGTGTGTGTGTGTGTGTGTGTGTGTGTGTGTGTGTGTGTGGTGCGTGCGTGCGCGCGCGCGTGTGCGTGTCTGTGTGAGAGTTATAGTGCGTGTGTGAATGAATGTGTGTGTGTGTGTGTGTGTGTGTGTGTGTGTGTGTGTGTGTGTGTGTGTGTGTGTGTGAGGGTGAGAGAGAGAGAGAGAGAGAGAGAGAGAGAGAGAGAGAGAGAGAGAGAGAGAGAGAATCCGTTCCCCACTGAACATCTTTCTACTGCCTGAAGTGGCATAATATTGTATCCATCCAGCAGCCATCAAGACACTGACCAATACTACCATGAAAAATAAATACACCACATTAACTTAGCCGCACAGTGACACACTACCAGTTCCAGCCCTCATCTCTTCATCTTTTGCGCTAGTATACAGAAAGTGCAACGCAGGCGTTTGGTCTCTTCTACTTCTTCTTTAGTTTCTTCTTTTTCTTCTTCTTTTAAGGTATTGCTATGTCTCGAATACTGTGCTCCCAAATCTTTATCATATCTGTAGAGGAACTCGTGAACAAGGAAGTTACTATACCCTTGAACGTACACACGAACCAGGAAGCCGAAAGCCTATAGTACTTTTAAACCCGCGTGTATCTCGTGTCAACCTGCCCTTGTCATATTTGGCAGTAGCAAGTAGCTTCTTATTCAGATCAGCTGTCCGTGTTTTCACGTTTCTTCATAGTTACCACACTTGTATTAGCGTCATTCTTTTTTCCTGATAAATCAAATTCATGCTTCATTTTCAAACTATAGCTTGGTCTCCCTAGCTGAAAGTGTCACAAGAACCTTGTCTGACCATTCTATGCAACCATGGGAACACACACACACACACACAGAGAGAGAGAGAGAGAGAGAGAGAGAGAGAGAGAGTCTGTGCGAACAATCGTGTGACTGTGTGTTTGTGTGTGTGTGTGTGTGTGTGTGTGTGTGTGTGTGTGTGTGTGTGTGTGTGTGTGTGTGTGAGACATACAGAGAGAGAGTGAGAGAGTTTGGAGAGAGAGAGAGAGAGAGAGAGAGAGAGACACACACACACACACACACAAAGAGACAGGCTGACTGGCAGGCAGACAGACAGTGTGTGTGTGTGTATGCCCCCCCAGCCATCCACCCACCCCTCCCTATGGAAAAAAAACCCTGTCAACTTAACACTTTTGTATTGCCTCCAGTGACACACATCCCTGCTACAAGCCGTTACTATACTGATTAACCTCTAGTAACTATAATTGTCCTGCAGTCCCTTTTTAACCGCACAGAGTGACACACCAGCAAGTCGTAACACCAACTTTTCACCCACCACCCACATCCCCAATCGACAGGTGAGTTACGAAGTTTCTCAAATCGCAGGTGCTTCTTTTAGTATAGTCAGCCTGTGACAAAAAATTACTATGACCCAAAACTAATTGTTACAAAAACTTTCTCTTTTGTAACGTGTTTACAGAGACCTTATCTACTTATTGTAAAAATTATAATTGTGTATACCATTGTGATTTATGATGATTTGATTACGTCATACACATAAACAATATGAGCCGACACATACTTTGCTGAAAACCTTGTCTTGTTGCATCTCATTTGAAAAATCTCAGGCAGCAGGTTCCGAATCTGAACTAAAACAATTGCAATGTTAAGTTTTAAAGATAATAAGATATAAAATTACTAGTCATCTGATAACAAGGCTAGTTAGCTCGTACAGCACGTCATGTCAGCTCATACAAACCAATGGGTTATAGTTGATAGCATCGATTTATCCACAGATCATTTGAATGTTCTGTTTGTATTTGAGATCTTCATCCATTTTCTATTCATTTCTACTGAAAGAAGGTCTGTTAATTTCACTAGTAAGACAATCAGTGTATCAACTAAAAAGTATGAACAGGACAGCTTGGCGGAATCTGGAAACCCAGGAACTTACTTTAGTCATAGTCTGCGGCAAGTACTGGTGAATTGGAACAGCTGGTGCCAGAACATTCTCCACAGCTAGGTGTGCACTCCAGTCCATGTTTCCGGCAACTGCATCTTCTTGTGTCACAGTTAATTCTGCACATGCATCGGATGACTTGTAGCAGACCTGCAGGCGCTGCTGGTAGATCCATTGTTATTGGCGTTAATTGGTCATGTTCACATCTCCATCCACACTGTGTTGGTTCAACTGACAGTTTGCCTCCCAGCCACTCTTGCACTTGGAAATAAACCCTGAGGCTGTGGAATCGAGCTGCAGCTGATGTTGGAGGAAGAGTGTGGATCTGTAGAAAGGTTGTTCCAACTGCCACTTTTGAACAAAACAGCCTGTAGCGAAGCTCATCCAGAGTCTCTCCTGCATTGCCATTATACAGCATGACAAACATCCTTTCGCCTGCTGACTGAATGCTTTCAAAGCTGTCACTACGAAGAAAGACGTCAGCAAGAGCTTGCATCTCTCTCTGGATTTATTTTCATTTTCTTCCACGCTACAGCTTTCCCAACGCCAAAAGGACGAGAAGTTGTGTCACAACCTGTAAAATGCATGAAGAAAAAGAAGAGTATGGCGCAAATGTCCAAGAGTAGTTGCAAGTTGTTTTATGCTCCATACTTTTGTTGCTTTCCCTTGCTTATCTGAATAGAAGAAGATGTCATACGAGTCAAGTTGAGTGTGATGAGCCAACAAAATCAGCAGGTCTGTGTGTCCTCTCCATCACTGCTGTGATGCTGTTTTTTGGGCACATTGTATTGCAGCAGTGATAATCTGCAAATCGGCATCAGCTCTTGCATGAATGACAGTACAGGTCTTTTCTAAACAAACCCCAAGTGCACAAATGAAGCGTTGCTTGTTTTCTTTGTTCGATAGAAACTGATCTTTTGTAGACCGGAATATCATTTCAGGTTTGAAATGTACAGCACTTGCTTTCCGCCCTTTGGTCCGCCGAAGGTGAGTCATGTCTTTTGTGGATGGTCCAGACATGTACCCATCAAAGACAATGACAGCTTTCGGATAGTGATAGCAGACAAATCTCACATAGACATCAATGATGCTCTGAAAAGTGCTGCCACGCTTCCATGGTGCTTGAAGTCGCTGAAGTAGAGAGCCTCCATCAACCACAAATTGCACGTCTTGTGGTACATGACTGGGAATCTCATCATTGGCAAGAACAATTTTCCAAAGCTCATCAGCCAGTGCTCCTTTGTTTGGCTGCCGCATGAAGTTTGGTGACTCAAATAACGAGGAAGGAAAGCCACACAATTCATACTGAAACAACTGTTTTTTTATCATCATACATGGTGTTGGCTGCAGTAATGAAGCGTTGGAAAAGAAGTTGAGGGTCTATTGTTATTGGATTTCCTTCCACTTTGACAGCCTTCTTTGCCCCAAGCGTTCTGACTTGATTCTTCTTTTTCATGGTCAGATCTGCTGCTGTTTGACCTTCCATGGCTTTTAGAATTCCAAGACCAACTGCTTTTGCTTTCCACATTCACAGATGAGTCTGCCACCACGCCACTGTCGATGTTTCTGAGGCTAGGGTCATCGATGAATGGGTTCCTTTCCGAAAGATAGGATGTGATGACCATCATGTCATCTGTGTCCTTTGCTGTTCGAGCAGATCCCATTTCTATGTGCTGATCACTTGTAAGTCGACAGGTATCGGTGACTTCTTGCATGGCAGTGTTGACATCAGCACATGCTGGCATGGAAAGCACCCATTTAGCACGTTGCAACTCAGTCATGCCCCTCCCTCGTGTGAGACCACCTGTTGTCTTCAGACCTCGCATCAGGGTTTGCTCGATGGTCAAGTCAGAGGAAATACCAGCCCAGTATCTATTGCTTCGCCTCACAACATGATGTCCTTCAACAAAGTTTCTGTAGACAAAAGGGTTGATCTTGTCAAGCTTGTTCATCATTTGAAGGTACAGGTAGGCAGACTTGGTGTAATTGTTGTGCCCAGCTGCAGCAAGGTATGGGAGCATTTCACGTACAACAGATAGATGAAGGAGCCAGTTTCCAGTTCTTTCAGCCTTCAGAAATCGTTTCAATATCTCAACCATAGCCATGTACTGGAGCCATAGTTCACAAGTTCTACCACTGAGCGACAGTTTCTTGCTGTTCAGTTTTCTGGCAATCCGACTGACACAATCATTGTTTCTAACTGAATCTATTGTTGTTGCATCATTCAACAGTTGGTTGTGCAAGAGAGACACCGTTTGAAGATCTTCCTTTTCTTGCATTTTCGTCAAGGCATTTGATACAACGTTTTTCCACATCATGAGACACGTTAGATGAGCAAACTGGTTTTAGTTCTGTTTCAGCACCAAGTCCCAGGTCATTTCTTTGTGTCTCATTTTGGGATAGGTCTGTCACAGCAGGTGACACTTGGGCATGCAAGGAGTTTTCTTGTTCATGAAGGGTTCCTTGTGACTTCTGCTGTCCTGGCGTCAGAGAAACAGGAAGCACATTGGCAGACATTTGCAGCGAATGGTAGTTTTCGTGCTCTTCATTGTCATCTGTTTCAGTCTGATATTCAGGAAGTGGCAAAGGTACACCAAACGTGTCTGATATCAGCAGTGCATTTAATGCTGCATCCAGCAAAAAGTGTCCACGAACTGCACGCTGTACAGCCTTTCCTTGAAGCATTGCACTTACAGAATTTGAAGCGTACACAGTTGACAATACTTCATGGAGACCCGTTTCTTCCATCAGATGCCCAATACACGCAAGAAAGCTCATTTCAAGATGGAACGGCCCAAGACGAAGAACAATGGCTCGAAGATCACTGTCTGCTGGTTCACTTGAAATGATGCTGAGAGCCTTCCACCACAGAGGTTGGTCAAATGTCAAGACAGGTGTTGACTTATTGCGCTTTGCTTCAGCACTGATGAAACATAGAGTAGAATATATACATGTTTTGTCACTGGGATTCATATCTATCATTGGCATGAAGATGATTGATGACTGCCCTGGAAAATGTCCATGGTGAACAGCTTGCATGACTCCAGACCAAGATGGTCTGCTGGGATGTAGCAGCCAACAGCTTGCCAAATCAAGTCCACTTCTGATGTTGAATCTTCGACAACTAAATTTGTCAGACTCTCAAACTTCAGTTTCAGCAGTCCCAGGCATTCCT
>JADBJO010000161.1:562500-565000 GCA_016801955.1 Conus betulinus
TAGGGCATAAGGAAATTGGGACGTGCTGAGAGCACAGGATACTCCGCAGATTTATTTTTTCGGTCCTAGAGTTTTTGTTGTTTTCTTTAAACGTTAAGAACAAATATTTTAATTAATTCAAGCAACCCTACATACATTTTTTTAAAAAGCCATATGGTCATTCAGGCACTGCAGAATCAATAGCTCGTATTCATTTCCGACCTTGCCTTCAATTTTTCACTATCTAAATGCCAGATAGCAACCAAAAAAGCTATCATATCATAAACTGCAATAAGTTAAATAACAAAAGTTTTTAGAACAAAGATATGAGAATGATCCGCAAAGACAGACAAAAAAGCAGTAGACGACAGAAAGAAAAAAAAATTAAAGGCAGATTAATTGACAGTTAAGACGAAGTTACTACATATAACTTTCAGAAGGTGGGGGAGCTAGTAGTACTGGAAGAGCCCTTAGCGTCTAAAGTGCGAACCAAAGTGCGCGAATTTGAGTGCGAAAAAAGGCAAAAGAAAAAAAGAAGACAAAAGAAAAGAGGGGAAAAAACAGTAAGAAAAGAAAACACCACGAACTTTCAGTGTCAAGAAGTGCGAAGACGGCTTTTCAATACAACGCCACACGTTTCACATGAATCACTTAACGCTAAGCCAGCTGCTGAATATGTTTCGGTGAATTTTTTCGCCTCAGTCTGAGCTGATCACGATCTGTCCACATTGAACTCAGGACTAAGCCATGAACTTGCACGTCGCTTCGGCCTTAATGTCAACACACAGATTGGGAAGGTCGTATAACCAGATTTACCATTGGAAAGCCTTCACAGCTGAACGATGGATTCTGTTTCGCTGGGGATCTCGACACTGGGTAGACAAACCTGTGGCGTTGTTGCTACCTACCTGCCCTGTTAAATGAAAAACTCAAATCCAAATTCCATTAGCTTGCGAGATTTCTGATGCTGTACACACCACACCGTGCACACTGTCTCCTGTGAATGAAACCCTTCTGAAAATCTCTAAAATTCGTAAAATTCTGTTTGACTTTTTTTCTAATTCGCGGTTCGAGTTGGTGTCAAATTTGCGCTCTTCAACATGCTTTCAATATGATAATTACAGAAGTTGTCCCTTTTTGGATACACCTATGTGTGTACAGTCCGCGGTCAGTCCTTCCTTTCCCCCATCCTAAACCTTCAACTCACCACCACCACCCTTTCCTCGCCCCAACCCCCTCTTGCCTCATCCCTACCACCTCCTCCTCTCCACCCCCCACCCCCCCCCAACACAACACATTCCGCAACAGACCACTTTTACCTTCTTAGGACGAAACTCCCCAGGAGGCCATCTGTTCTATTGCTTACAGCACACACACACACACACTTTCTGTCCAGCTATGCTCTCCAGGAGGCCTTCCACTAAGGGCAAGAATCACGTGCTCCGTTCACCTCGATGACGTGGCGGTCTGATCCAGGGCAATCAGCATTGCCAAGCCGACAGTCACTCCCCACTGATCATGTGGTCATTATTCAGTGAGGGGTGAGATTCAGCCTATGTCCTTCGCCTCTTAAGAGCTGTGTTCACAGGCCAATACCACCAATACCAATTTTGTTTCGTCGCCGATCCAAACTGAGTGACCCCAACTCCCTCCACCCCGACTGTTCCCCTCCCCTGGCCTTTCTCGGTTCATTGTATCTCCGAACTGGGTATTTCCATGTGTTACATATAACGCCTTTTTTTTTAGAACAATCTGAACGAACTGGGAACAGTGGTTGTACATGTTTCTTAAAACACGGCGCTAATCACTTCTGATCTTTCATTTGAACCCAAAGAAATCTTGAAAAAGCCTGGTAAACTGAAAAGTCACACACACACACACACACACACACACACACACACACACACACACACACACACACAGAGAGAGAGAGAGAGAGAGAGAGAGAGAGAGAGAGAGAGAGAGAGAGAGAGAGAGAGAGTACGATCAATTCCCATTTTCACTCCCATGATGAAACAAAAGAACACATAACGAATGGTTCGTGTTGTTCAGCCTGCGCTCAATCTTGAGGTATAAACCAGATCGACAAGCTGTATCTGTACCTCATCGTACTTCCCTTAAACGTCTTGTTTTTAAAGCAAAACATTGAGCTTTGTATGGAATAAAATAACGAAAACAGCAAACAAGACGTAAGATAAAGGAGACAAGTTCCAGCTGTAACGTGACAGCACTGCGCCTTTACTGCTACTCCCCCTACTTTTATTTTGTTACTTTTCTTACTGTATGGTTTCTGTTTCTACTACTTCTGTTCGACTTTTGCCTCTACTACCACGGCTGCTACCGCCATTTCTACTGCCACCAGTGCTGCCACTGAAGTTGGGAGCTACCACAACATGGTTTCCTTGTAACTTCCTTGAGATCATCGTAAAAATGGAAGCACCATGTGCTCAACAAGCAGCCCCGGGGTTCCAGTCTCTCTGCATGACCTGTCCCATTCATGATAAATGTAGATATGACCAGT
>JADBJO010000161.1:572500-577500 GCA_016801955.1 Conus betulinus
GGGGCACTGCACGCGCGTGCGCGTTTTTGTTCTTCCGCATCGCATACATACTTCTCTTTCTCTCTCTCTCTCTCTCTCTCTCTCTCTCTCTCTCTCTCTCTCTCTCTCTCTCTCTCTCTCACACACACACACACACACACACACACACACACCACAAGACAGAGAGAGAGAGAGAGAACGAACGGACAGACAGACAGAAAGACAGACAGAGACAGACAGACAGACAATCAGACTGACAGACAGACGGACGGACGGACGGACGGACAGACAGACGAACCAGATGGGCTGACAAAGCTAGCTATTAAGACAAGCACGGCTGTGAACAGGGCAGGCCTGCTTGTACTTCTCAGCAGTAGTGAATGAGCATGTTGTCCTATTCCCCCCCCCCCCCCCCCCCCCCCCCCCTCTCTCTCTCTCTCTCTCTCTCTCTCTCTCTCTCTGTCTCTCTCAAAACGCACGTTCGAGATCGTGCGCGCTCTTAATTGCCTTAGTTACATCGCTAATTTGGCGCATTATCAGAAAAACGCCATCCCCACCGCCCCCTCACTGCAGCGTGGCTCGGGAAACTGTAACTTTCTCATGAAAACAGCGAAATGCTTCCCTGCTCAAGAGAAAACACATGAAACAAGCGCCAAGTAACGTTTAATTAATTGTTACAGAACACACAACTGACTTAGTGACATTTCGACGAATAATCATGCCTTCTCCTCTGACTCTGATTGGAGAACATGAGTTTTCTGCCTGGCAACATCCATCCCCACCCCCCCCCCCCCCCCCCCCCACCCCCCCACTCCCCTCGGTCAAAGGTGAGTCTTTGGTTTGGATCATTTATAACCGAGTTGCATTGCAATAGTACATACAATTATACTGTTAAAAAAAAAAAACGCATGGGCTGCTTAACAAAAAAAAAGGGTTTAATTTTCAAAAAGTTCAAAAAAAAATATTAAGCAAAATTTCATCGTGCAAAGTGACATGAATACAAAACAATACATTCCAAAAACCAAAGAAGACCGTCAAATCAGTCATTAAAGACAATAATAATGTTTGAGGACCGCCATCAGTAGTGGGTGTGGCCACCTTCGGCAGCGACAACTTCCCGGCACCCTGCGCGGCATGGAGTCGATCAGACGCCTGATGAGCCGCTGTGGCAGGTCGTCCCACTCCTCCTGCAAGGCGTTGAACAGCTCTTGGGGGTTCGCCGGGCGCCTCCCGTCGTCCACGCACGCGCCTGTCCACGTCCCAGAGATGTTCTATAGGGTTCATGTCGGGCGACATGGACGGCCAGGGCAGCACGTGGACGTCGTGATGGGCGAGGAACTCGGTGGTGAGTCTAGCTGCATTAGGGCGGGCGTTGTCATGCTGGAACACGGCCCCCAGGGAACCCGAGAAGGGGGAGGGGGTGTGTGGGAGCAGAATTTCGTCCACATAGCGCTGGGCGTTCAGGCGGCCTTGGACGTGAACCAGGTAGCTTCGTTGACCAGAACTGATGCCCCCCCCCCCCCCCCCCCCCCACACACACACATAACGCCTCCGCCACCGTGGGGTGGTGCCTCATCCACACAGTTGGGGGCGTATCGTTCGTTTTGTCGCCTGTACACCCTCCTCCGCCTGTCATGCCGCTGGACAAGAAAATACGACTCGTCACTGAAGACAATGTGTCTCCAGTGGTTCCGGACGGTCCAGCGACGGTGCTGATTGCCCCACAACACACGGTTCTGGTGGTGGCGACGGGTGAGGACCGCTCCTCTCAGCGGTCTCTGCGACCTCAGACCGGCCTCGTGCAGGTGGTTTCTTACTGTCTGGTCCGACACTCGGCGGGGTCCAGGGAGCTCCTGGGCACTGGTTCTAGCCGTCAAGAACCGATTTCGGAGATGTCGTAGCAGTATCAGCCTGTCTTGAGCTGCAGTGTGGCCCGTGGTCTACCAGCCCGAGGCAAATGTCTTGAAACCTGGCCCAGAGCCTGGTGATGGTGCTCTGAGCAACGTTGAATTGACGTGCGACCTGACTGTGGCTCTGGCCTGCCTGGAGACGCCCAACAGCAGTCCAAACGGTCATCTCTCTTAAAAGGGGGCATTTTTGTTGTTTGATTTTCCGAGAAACGCATCAGCAAAATCTGTCCCTTTTTACTGGATTTCCTCGGCCTATGTGTGAGCACAATGTTCACCAATATTTGTGGGAATCCACTCAACCTTAACGACGCGGCCAGCAAAAAGGTCAAATCCAACATTTTCGCCCCGAGGCGCACGTGCGTACTGTACGTAGTTAAACTTTTGACCTCGACACAAGGTAAACAGTTCGGAGAACATTTACGGCGTTTTACAATTTGATTTTGGCTTCTGGAATGTGGAAATATTTGAAATTAAGCACCCATGCGTTTATTTTTTTTTTAAACAGTATATAAGCAATCAGCCAAGCTCAATACATACATTACCCGCTACACTATAAACAATTTGTATTTCAAAACTAATTATATAGGAAAAGACACAAACAATTGAACACATGTAAGTTAAAAACGCATACATGCCCTTTAAGTATCTAGAACAGACATGAAATAAATTTACCAACATAAAATTGACCCCACAAAAGGCAAAAGACTTGACATGTAGCGGACAAGTGTCTACTTCTTTCGTAAATGTCAATACACCACTGATATGCTTCAGAATCAGAGGCCTTGGTACTGCAGGTTTTCTGTCCTAGTCAAGCTGGTAGAATAGGGTACTGCAGGTTTTCTGTCCTAGTCAAGCTGGTAGAATAGGGTACTGCAGGTTTTCTGTCCTAGTCAAGCTGGTAGAATAGGGTACTGCAGGTTTTCTGTCCTAGTCAAGCTGATAGAATACAACATCGGAAAACATTTACACAGCTGGAAATGCGACACACAATCCCAAGACCCCGGTATCATATTCAGAAGCTTGATAAAAGTTGAATACATAAAACTATTAACGAGTGTAAGCGTGTTCACAACATTTTCCCACCATCGCCGCGCATAGGGATAGTTCTTATAGAATGGACAGTTCTTACCTGATGTGTTGATGAACTGGTGTACACTGAACGTTACAGGACCCATGACTGTGCTTTTAAGTTGTGAATACAAAATTCAAATCAATTCATGCCGTTCCGGACGACCGCGAGGGTATAACTGAGCTGTCACCTCGTTGAAGTCGACTCTCAAAGTAGATTAAGAACACACACACACACACACACACACACACACACACACACACACACACAGCTCATTAAAACACTTTTTTTTTGTCCTGTAACAACCGGAGTTTTGTTAAAATCTTTTCTCCGTGAAATCTTAGATCAAACGAAAAATGCATAGCTCTTTAAGAAACTCAAAAATCACATCAGATGGGGACCTCTTCTCTGAGGAGGGTTTTCGTGGAGTCTGCTGCTGCGCAGTGTTGATGTCTAACATCACTCAAGTCCCAGCGCTCTATTAGAACATGTTTCATAGTGAATGGTAGCCTACATCACACGGAATGCAGCATGGAGCATCTTCACCTTTTACATGCATTTGTACACCATTCAACGGGAAAAAAAAAAGGAAAGACATGGGTTCAACACCCCCCCCCCCCCCCCCCCCCCCCCCACCCGACTGAACTGTCCCATGCCCCGTGCTTGTCTTGAAACAGTAGGCTGGCTCCTGTTAACGTCAAGTTAGTACGTGAAAAGTTTGCGGTCAAATAATGAGTTGGCGAAACGTCAAATGATTCATGCGCCAGGAATCTTGAGCTGAGGTTCAGGTTATCACTTCAGAGAGAGAAAGAGAGAGAGAGTGTGTGTAACAGACAGACAGACAAACAGAGAGGGGGGGGGGGGTAAAGTGGGAAGGAGAAGGGAGAGAGAGAGAGAGAGAGAGAGAGAGAGAGAGAGGGGGGACAGAGAGACAGACAGACAAAGACAGAGAGAAAAACAGACAAGCAGACACGAAGCGACACAGACACAATAAATACACAGTGACAGCCAGAGACAGACGACGCAGACACAAAGCCACACAGACACAACAGATACACAGTGACAGACAGACAACCATAGACAGACAGATTGGGAAACAGTCAGACATAGAGACACAGGGATTGACAGCCACACTAGTTTAATGAACAGCCACCTTTTCATACATGGACTGGAATATACCCCCCCCCCCCCCCTCTCTCTCTCTCTCTCTCTCTATATATATATATATATATATATATATATATATATATATGCATGCGCATGCACGTCGATAGATACAATTCCATACATACACACGCGCGCGCATGCACGCATGCAACTACACAACACACACACACACACACACACACACACACACACACACACACACACACAAGTGGAGTGACGGAGAGAGAGAGAGAGAGAGAGAGAGAGAGAGAGAGAGAGAGAGAGAGAGAAAGAGAAAGAGAGAGAGAGAGAGAGAGACAGACAGACAGAGAGACAGACAGACAGAGAGAGACAGAGACAGACAGAAGCAGACAGACAGACAGACAGAGAGAGACCGAGACAGACAGACAGGTAGACAGGCAGACAGACAAGACAGGTAGACAGGCAGGCTGGCAGACAGAGACAGAGCAAACAGAAAGAAGGGAAGGACGAGGGTGGTGGAGTGGGAAGTGGTAGACATGCTGGTAGTTTTTTTCACCACCTCACACCTTTAAGCCCAATCACGCGATGCAAGGGCACTGTACACAATTCTGGTGCCAAGTCTGGGCTGGCATCACCGGTAGCAAAACGAAGGCTGACATATTGGACGGCACCTAGTGTTTCTGGCTTCCTACCATACAGACTACCCAGGTTCAACTGAACTTCTTTTAATTACAGCCGACCGCCACCACGCTCTCTGAACTTCAAGTGCAGTAAAAACAACAATGCCAACACACACATGCACACACACACACACGCACGCACGCACACACACACGCACTCACACACACACACACACACACACACACACACACACACACACACAACACAGAGAGTTGATGGCCAGAGAGAGAGAG
>JADBJO010000161.1:582500-585000 GCA_016801955.1 Conus betulinus
CCCCCCATACTACCGGTGTATTTACCGACTTACTGTCTGTAGTATTTCCACAGTTGGCGCGTTTCATTTTTCTGGCCGACACCCACTTAGTACCTCTCCTTCAACCAGTGTAACGATCTTTCAGTGTGTTCTGTTTGTGTCAAGTACGTATGCTTTTTTTTCTTCTGCCTTGTGTATTTTTTTTTGTCATGCACAACTTCATGATCACCACATGTCTTTCTTTTTTTTCTGTTTTGTTGTTGCTGCTGCTGTCGTTTTTTGTTGTTGTTGTAAAATGCGGGCTGCTGTACTCAGAGTGAGCCCGTAGCCACAGTACATTTTTTTTTTCTGCTTGCGAGTTCTTATTATTTTTATTGATGATTTTGTGTTCGGTGGATTTTTTCTTTTAATTCTGAATGTTCTGCCTCTGACGACTGCCATATTGCTGCTGGTTCGTTTGACATCTGCGCTTAGTGCGAACAGTACACGGAAGCTGTCGTCTCGACCTGCAATCACACCACCATTTAAGATCGAGGAGGATGAAGAGGAGATAGAGAATGAGGAGGAGGTGGAGAAGGAGCAGGAGGAGGAGCAGGAGGAGGGGGGGGGGGGGAGAAAGAGGAAGAGGAGGAGGAGCAGGAGGAAGAGGAGGAGGAATTAGAGAAATAGGAGGACATTAGAGAAGAAATGGGGAAGGGGAGGAGGAGGAGGAGGGGGGGAGAGAAGAGAAGAAACGAGGAGAAGGGGGTAGAATAATTAGAAAAGAAGGATGAAAGGACGAGAAGGTGAGGAAGGGGGAGGAGGAGGAGGAGGAAAAAGAATAGCATGGGGAGGAGGAGAGAACAAGAACAAGAACAAGAACAGAAGAAGAAGAAAAAGAAGAAGAAGAAGAAAAGAAGAAGAAGAAGAAGAAAACAGCAACAAGACGAAAGAAGCCAACACATAAAAGACTCGAACCACAGGCCCTGGACTGGATTCTCTCACTTCCTTGATGAGTGCGATATCCCACATCGTCCAGTCTCACCCCCCACCCCACCCTCACCAACCTCCCTCCCCGAGAGATGGGAGGTGGGGGTAAAATCCAATAATATCATCTCCATCCTCACACAGACTCGTAGCCCTGAGATGACAGGTTGAATGTAAACGGCATACCAGACTGTTTGTCTTACTCGATGATCCGGAAAAAAAAAAACGCACACCTGTACCCATCATCCCCAAGAGAGAACGGCCTAGGAAAAACACTGTACGCTTATCTACAAGGGCACTCACTCGGGGAGAGCGCGGACCTCCGCCAAGGTCGAACGGGTCCTAGGTGCGCCATTTGATCTAGATCCGCGCACACAAAAAGAGAATGGGGAGGGGGCGAGAGCGGAGGGGGTAAAGGTTGTTTTTGACTGTAACCGTGCGGTTATGATAAACACGGTTCCCCGATTGGTTTATCATTTTTTTTTTTCCTTCTAAACTTCTGTGAACGACTTAACATCCTCCCAAGCAGAAGTGATAATGATAATTGTTAGAAAATGTACAAAAATAAACAAACAGACAAATAAACATATAAATGAAAGAAAGAAAGAAAAATGTAAAAGTAAAAAGAACGAAAAAAAAAAAAAAGAAAAAAAAAAAAGAAACACGAAGCTTTATCTACAACCACCCACCGCCCGAACTGCAACAAGAACAACAAATGACAAGGACCGATTCTGGTGTCGTTACAATGACCTCGACTGCGTATTACTTTCATGATATTCATCACGAATTGAATTTACACCGCGCTGTTGGGTGCCTCAACACTACCGAGGCCTCGGAGTTTGGCTGGGCCATAAAGCACATGATTTAATTGGTTCAATGCCAGGCTATCGTCACAACGCTTTACAAAGTGAAGTTTTTTTCATACAGAGAGAGAGAGAGAGAGAGAGAGAGAGAGAGAGAGAGAGAGAGAGAGAGAGAGACAGACAGACAGACAGAAAACAGACAGACAGAGCAGAGACAGAGATCTTGTGAAAGTACATTGAAAATTGAGCAAACGCTATTAAGAGAATGAAGCAACGACTGCCTGCCTCATTTTCCCATTAAACACACACACACACACACACACACACACACACACACACACACACGTACGTGAAAATATGTAAATGAAACAAAGGCTGCACATTGAGAGAGAGAAAAAAAAAAGTCTGCTCTCTCTCTCTCTCTCTCTCTCTCTCTCTCTCTCTCTCTCTCTCACACACACACACACACACACACACACACACCACCGATCATGACAGCACAACTCACTCTACCACCACGGCCTTTCCGCCCACTCTGCCTGCCCATCTTCAATAATTCCAAGCACCTGGCAGTCACAATCGTAAAAGGCCCCTGGGGGGAAAGGCAAGACCTCCTCCATGGCCGCTGTAACATGTCAGAGTCCATCTTCCCTGGGAGACCTAAACATCATCAACATGGCCTTCAGAAACGCGGTGAAAACTGCCGCGGTGCATGTGGCGTACATCGTATTTATAAACGACTGTCTTGACAG
>JADBJO010000161.1:600000-605000 GCA_016801955.1 Conus betulinus
GTGGGAGACGGATACTGATTAATAATATTATCTTACATAATCATCTATGTGAACATGTAAAGGTCTTTTTAAAGTTTACGAATCAACATTTAAAACTCGGGGATAAGAACACACAGAACATAACGTATTCAGCGAATGGAACCTATTCAGATTTTTCTTTTTTCTTTTTTTTTTCTTTTTCCTTGGTGGGGGGGTGGGGGGGGGGGGGGCGGCGAGGAGCGGAGTGGGTGGGGGCTGATGAAGGGGAGGGGGGTGAAGGGAAGAAGGTTGATGGTGGCTCCGGATCCGGCTTACAACCCTTACACCTCCCCTCCACCATCTCAACCCACCAAAGCCACCCTCTTCCTTTGCCTCCCCCCTTTCCCTTCCTCCTTCCCTCCGTTCCCCCCTCCCCCCCTATCTCTGTGTGTGTGTGTGTGTGTGTGTGTGTGTGTGTGATCCGCTCCTGATGGCGTTTGCACGCGGAAAATCCGCATTCCGGAGCTTTTACCACTAGCCCCGTATCCCCCCCCCCCCCCCCCTTTTTCTTTTTTTTTTACCCCGTCCCCACCACCACCATATCCCTTTGCTCCAGCCCAGCCACCATCTTAAGATAAACAAAGCACACAACGATCTTCAAGCAGATGCCACTCAAGGTCCGCATTCAATGCTCCGGTGTAGCACACAATTAGACTCTCATACCAAACACGCTCTTTACGATTTTTGCGTCCGCAAGAAACAGACATTGACTATGTAACACCAACATTATTCTCTCGTCCAACGCTTACATGCGAAAAGAGACTCGACGCCAAATTTGCCCAACCTCTTTAAAATGGACAATATTGAAACAAAATTAAAAAAATAAATAAATAAAATAGACAACAACAACAACTGTCGCATTCTTACGAAAAACGAAACCACCACTACCCCTCCCCCGCGAGGTTTGGTTTGTTATAATCAAGGAAGCGTCACACTGAGTGAATAATGAAATCAATGTCTCAGGAACATGACGCAGTTAAAGGCAAGTGTTCCTAAACAGAAGTTTGTAAATGATGACGGCCAGCATGTCTGAAGACTGATCCATGCACGCTGCACTCACCATATGCTCATATGTACATTCGGAATTGGCAAAAAATGCTCGTGAGCGCCTATAGCGAGAGAGAATATTTTACGTGTTACAAACTGCGCCAAGGAAACGCCAGCCGGCCTAACACGCTTCAAATACTACCCTGGCAAAAACACTACCGGGGGAAGCTGTCGGGAGGGGGTGGGGTGGGGAGGGAAGAGGGTCCCTGTTCAAAAACCGAGCAAGATTTCGTCCTTTTGACAGGAAGCTTCTTTCTGTCGAATATTCGGGTCGAATTCGTGTAAACAAAATAATAAATGTGCCAGCGGGGTGATTTATTGGTTAGCATTTACAGAACAGTAAGATGTTTTCGAATTGAACTTACTGCACTTTGATCCTTGACGGAAAGAAAACACAAGGGAGATAAATCCTCTTTAAAGGCGAGTGAGCGGTGGCATCCCCTGCCTGGAGTGATTCTAGCGTGCTCCGACGTCCCTGGCACTTCTTTGAACTATGTCGACGTCAGCTCTTTTGGAACCCAGTATTTCCTAGTGCTGGTCTATTTTACAGTCACTCTCTTACAACGCCTGTCACTCATCATTTCAGACACAGTTCTCTGGCTGCTGTGTGTATAATAAAGCCAAAAACGTGGTTGTCAGTTGTCATCTGCTTCCTTTTCCTCACAAAATTAAAGTCAGGCGAAAAAAAAAAATATTGTCACGTTCTACCTTGATGTGCAAGTAACGATAGGGGTTAAATGACGAATCCACACTGAGTGACAGTCACTTCGCCTCTGCCTCACGTCATTCAAACCCCAGCAGCCAACAAGAAAGGGGGGGTTGAAGGCTGAGTGGTTTATCACACGTCCTGTGCACCATGGAGCATCCTCATCATCTTTTAGAAGGTGTGCATGGGTGCAGAATCTATGACCTATGTACAAGTCTGCCTTACGGTTTTTTACACTGCGGTCCTCCCCACCCAACCCTCCACTCTTGTCCCCCCCCCCCCCCCCCCCCCCCCACACACACACACCACATCACGAAAATGGAGAGCTGTGTGAGGTTTTACGTTCAAAACTGAAGAGGATGATATCCAAAGGTCGCAATCAAACAAGAGTGTACCTGATGGAGAAGGGGAAACAATTTGACTCAGTATGGGGAACGGCAGACGCATGAAGCGTTTGCATCCTTTTGTTTGTTTATGTTGTTGGTTTCATTTTTCGCAGTTTTGTTGTTTTTGTTTGTTTTTGTTTGTTTGTTTGAGCGCGCGCGCGCAGCCGACACACACACACACACAAAACACGCGCGCGCGCGCGCGCGCACACACACACACACACACACACACACACACACACACACACACACACATGCACGCACGCACGCACGCACGCGCGGACACACACACACACACACACACAGAGGAGACTGAAAAGCAAACACATTGATCAAGATTTTCAATCGGGTTCCGGATTTACGGTGTCACTCCCGAGTGCAGAGAACCCGATAAAAGCTGACACTTAATGGCGTGTCTTGTTCAATGCCAGTCTGACAGTGTTGTTGGGGTGCGACAATGTACTGCCCAGATAGGAACCACCTCCTCCATCCCCGTGCTTCTCTCCCCCTTTGCCTACCATCCCTGCTCCCCCCCCCGCCCCCCCCCCCCCCCCCCCCCCCCCCCCCCCACCATCTCTTCCCAACTGCTCTCCCACCCATCCATCCCCACTAAACACACACACAAACACGCGCAAGGGCGCGCGCGCGCGCACACACACACACACACACACACACACACACACACTTTTCCTGAGATGGTTAACTTCTCTGAAACACACACACACACACACACACACACACACACACACACACACACACAGAGTCATACACACGCGCGCGCGGGTCGCACACACACACACACACACACACACACACACACACACACACACACACACACACACACACACATACACACACACACACACACACACGTTTCCTGAGATAGTTGCTTTGTCTGCCCTATCATCTAGGATAAGAGTGGAAGGGAAATGAACCTGAACCTAACCAGGGGCGTAAAAAGAAAGCAGAAAAGAGCAGAAGCAAAGTTTGGAAGAAGGAAAGTATGGATGTGGGTGGAAAGACAGTGCAAGTAGTTTATTCGCCGAGTCACGTTTGCCATGATCACGTTTCCCATAATCATAATTCCCACCATCGCTTTGTCCATAAAAACAGTTCCCCTGAAGTGGTTTAGTTTCTTCAAAGACACGTTTCGCTTGTAAATAGAGACATGCCCAGGTTAGTTTCTAAAAGTTAAAAAAATCCTTTAGAATAAAAACATTTTAAAAAATTGTTACAAGGCGTTTGGATCAGACTGACAGTGGATTGCGTTGCGTAGACGCATGGACTTATGAGTTCCACAAGCAATTTTCCAGAGAGAGAGAGAGAGAGAGAGAGAGAGAGAGAGAGAGAGAGAGAGAGAGAGAGAGAGAGGGGGGGGGGGGGGGGGTCGGGATCGGAGAGTATGTTTTTTTTGACGCGACCGCGTGAATCGATAATGAACTGACAAACACTACATTTCACACTAGCAGCGATCCTCGAAGCCCCCGAAGTCATTATAGTTGCAGCACAGGACCATATTTACAGATTACACACACATATACACACACACACACGCGCGCGCGCGCGCGCGCGCACACACACACACACACACACACACACACACACACACACACTCAGTAAACACTCAACATATTAGAAATCAGAAGAAAAAAAAAAAACTGAAATAATTGATTTTTCTGCTGTTTGCCACAACCACGCATCTCAATCAGAGTCTACCTCTCCATCGAAAATAAGATTAAAGTGTGTGTGTGCGTGTGTGTGTGTGTGTGTGTGTGTGTGTGTGTGTGTGTGTGTGTGTGTGTGTGTGTGTGTGTGTGTGTGTGTGTTGTTATATTCCAGCCGACCACGTAGGGCTTTTTCAGGGCTATGAGACTCGCACAGGGAAAACAAATCACATCCTGAAAGTGGTAAGATCCTGAATGAAACTAAAAGAAAGAACACAACCAATTCACGACATGGTAGCTGCACTAATGACATCCATACAGCAAGTTAGGCTAAACTATGCTTAGACTGCCGACCACTCGGTTGGATTTTTCATTCCAAAATTTTTTGAGAAAGTCGTTGAGAAAAAAAAACAACAACAGCATTTAAATGTAACAAAAAGACATTTTTAATTGCTGTACTAGCAAACAGACATTGCAGAACGGACAGCTAGTGTCAATGCGTGCAGTTTTCAGTACCTGCTCGTCAGATTTAATTCAGAGAGAGAGAGAGAGAGAGAGAGAGAGAGAGAGAGAGAGAGAGAGAGAGAGAGAGAGAAGGAAAGTAGCATGTCATAAACTGTGACGAAAAATAGGTGTAAAAAATTGTCCAGCTCAAAGACAGCTTGGTAATGCTTCACAATGCGTCACCAAGGCACAAAAAATGTAGACTGTTATTTAAGAAAGATTAGGAGGAAAAAAAAAAAAAAGGTTCAGCTGTTTATACTGAAAAGAAAAACAAACAAACAAACAAAAACAAACAAACAAGAACAAAAAAAAAAACAACAACAACAGCAACAACAACAAAACAGACGTACCCACAGGCACCGAGAACAGAGGAGAATGGGAAGTGAGAGATCTGGAAAACGTGATGCATGGAGAGTAGGGTTCTTGGAGCCAGACAGCAAGCAGACGGCCCACATTCAGACCGCCCCTCATCACTGGACCGCCGCCAAGCCCCCGTGTGGAACTAACTGCCCTAAACACGCAGGCCATGGCGCTGGCACGGGCTGGGCGTTGTTTATCCTTCTTCTGTCAGAAGACGGGGAACGTTTGTGATCCTTGAGCAGAGACATTCAAAGAAGAAGAAGAAGAAGAATAGTGGAGAAGAAGAAAAACAAAGAAAAGGGTTGAAGTTGCTGG
>JADBJO010000161.1:610000-617500 GCA_016801955.1 Conus betulinus
CGCGCTTGCGTGCGTGCGTGCGTGCGTGTGTGTGTGTGTGTTTCTTTTTGTCGGGGGAAGAGGGACGGCAAGAGTGAAGGCTTGGTGTACATAAAGGCCTATGCATGTCATCCGCACCAGCTGCAAAAACTGACCATCTTTTCGGAAAAGTTGGTGATAGGATTTTGCTTGTCAGCAAGATGTCACACACACGGAACCACGGTTCATGGTCTCATTCGAAGGACTCTTTTTGGAATACAGCCAGAACCAACATTTCTTCTGGCGGGGAAAATCCCCAATTACCAAAACGGCCCGGCGGAGATTAGAAGAACCCATGACACCAGGATCAACTGAGCTACACTGGATAACTGTCCCACAAAACAGCCGTGCAAAGATTGAATCCGATCCCTCTGGAAAATAGACAGGAGAAGGGACTGAGAAGCGTGTGCCGAAGGGACGGAAAACCGAACAGAATGGAGTGAGTGAGTGAGCGACAGACGAAGAGCAGTGAGTCACTACTGACGCTCAAGGTGAAGGGGAGCTACAAGGCACAGGTGAAGTCGGTGCGATCCATGTACAGGGCATGATGTCCTCACAAGCGGTGATATCTTCCCACCTTTTTTTTTTTTTTTTTTTTATTATACTGAAACAATGAGAAGGAGAGAGAGAGAGCGAAGAAGAGAAGGAGAGACAGAGACAGAGAAACAGAGGGACAGAGAGGACAGAGACAGAGACAGAAAGACAGAGATAGAGATAGAGATAGACAGACATAGACAGAGAGACAGAGAGAGAGACTGAGAGAGAGGAGAGGCAGAGACAGAACAGAGACAGACAGACAGACAGACAGACAGACAGAAACAATGTTTTATTGTTGAAGCAGTCCCCGTGATTTGGATGATGAAGGGATCAGGAGGAAGAGGTGGCGTGGGGAAAGGGGAGAAAGAGGGAGGGAGAGGAGAGGAGAAGGCCGGCTTGCCAGCATGTACACGAGTATTTAACGTACATGTGTGTGTGTGTGTGTGTGTGTGTGTGTGTGTGTGTGTGTGTGTGTGTGTGTGTGTGTGTGTGTGTGTGTGTGTGTGTGCACGCGCGCGCGCGTGTGTGTACAGACTGTGTTGGCCACAAGACCCATAAGCGGATAGACTTAATAGCAGCCGGCAATCAATCAATGTAAATATACAAGCACGCTCAGACATTTTGATCAGATTCGGTAATAGTAACCAATTGTGATGTATGCATTTCTGATTTTTTTAACATTCGCCTACGTAAAAAGGTAATGAAATACTAATCCTCTCGGAGTTCTCTGAGCAGAGCATTTGAACCCTAAAACTTGATGGCGATACAGGAGTGACTTTTTTTTCAACCAAATGATGTACGTTTAATTCTTTGACTCACCAGCAAAAAATAAATCTTCACATTACATTCCATCACTCTGTTCACACAGTGAGGATTGCCGATCGCGAGAAATATCATTTAGGGCAATAGATTGCCTCAAAAAAAAAAAAAAAAAAAAAAAAGCGCGGCGATGTATAAAATATGATGAAAGGCTTCTATATTTCGCTTTAAACATTTCTTAAAGATAGTTCAGATAAACTGAACAAGGCACAAAGTGAATCATGCCAGTCTACACAAAGAGCATCAGAAACACAAACGTTTGGAAGTTTTGATGAACTTCCGATGTTTTTCCCACACTTTGCATTCCCAAACATACCTAACTTTATGTGGACACAAAACAGATCTCAAACCAGTTACAATTTCTTTCATTTTTCTGTTCCACCCGAATAAGATTTGAGTAGCATCGCATAGCACTGTTTTGGGGTAGTCACCTGGACATGGCAAGAAATCTAACGTAGTACCTGCAATACAGACATCTACCTTACACTGAAAATTTACAACACTCACCTTTAACTATGTCATTCTAGAAAATTCTTACACTTTGACCATTTTGCAAATTTTACCTTGCACCTATTCAATATCATCAAATCGTAACGGCCATATCTTGTATTCATACAAGGCTGGTTTCACTATTTGTAACTTTTTTTAAACAGCGCAAACAGGAAAACCTTTACGTCAGAAAAACAATCATCGAATTCCTAGCAAAACTCTGTGAGCTTTGCCTACTACGAAATTAACTACACTAAGAGATCAGTTCAGAATGGACCCAAAACAACTCCCGGATAGTTATTTCGACTGAGATCTCCTTTCCTGCGTAGAACTATCTTTCACACATAAAAAAAAGTCCATTACCTTTAACAACAACCGCTTTAGTCCATTTTAAAAATTACGTTAACCCCCATTCACTACAGCACTTTTCAAGGAATTCTGATTTTCTTTTTAATGTCCGCAGCAGAAGGAAACCAGGCTAAATCGTTGTCACCTGCACACGTCACACCAAGATGGCTACTCAGAATACGTCGATGCCACGAGCAGCACGCGTGTTTTACAGATTTCGACTTCAAAACGAAAAATGGAGACAATTACGATTCAAAATACACTTTTCGCGAGACTGTGAGAATGTTCAGTGATCTTCTTGGCCACTATAGCTGCTGCTTTTATTCTTTTACAGGTATGTGTTGATGTCTTGCAATGGCTCAAACATGTTTCCACGGATTCCTTTTCGTAATATAAAACAACTCCTGTCTATGTGATCGAAAGCTTTGGAGAAGTGTACAAAGAGTGAGTAGAACCGACTTCACTTCTCTCTCTCTCTCTCTCTCTCTCTCTCTCTCTTTTTTTTTCTTTTTTTTTTTTTTTTTTTTTTTTTAAATACTAAATACTTCTGAATATTGGCTTAAAAAGTAAACACATTAAATGTTGTGCGGCAGACTTTTACGAAAGCCAGTTTGTGCTTCTTGAATCAAATACTTTTATCTCACAAAATTGGAAGTTCTTTCATCAATGATAGCGCTGTACACACTATACTAACAGCGTTGTACAGACAAACTATCCAATGAATATCAGTATTTGGGAAACTGCCTCGCTTCTGTAATTAAAAAAAAAAAAAAAATCAACGTTTTCAACCAGCTCTCCGCACGGCTTTCCGCAGAGAAAATTTTATTTAGGGGGGAGCAGAAGTCACAGATAAACATCACAGCCATGGATGAAGAAGTCTGAAGAAATACCATCAGGACCTTAGGCTTGTCGTTTTTGAGCCTATGCGAGGATCGGCGACACTGCTCCTGTGATAGCGTTATTCAGCACATTTTACCACACATCTCACACTCCTCTGGATCGTGTGTTCCTGGGCCTCTTCAGCAAACCCCGAGTCACTGGAAGTCTTGTTTTTTTAAACAAGGTTTTTGAATAAGAATACCGCGGAAAGACCACTTGAGTTTCATTTGGCTTATTCGTGGTACTAATTGTCTTTAACTTCCCTCCTAGAAAGTAGCTTTGATTATTTCAGGATCTTCCCTTACCAACTCTTCCTGTTTTGTTCAAAATCTTCGTTACCTTTTAAGAATCAATTACTCACACCAACCAGTGCCCTTGTGGTACAGGCTCCCAAACATCTTCCCGCATTTTACGGTCCTACCCTTCCTCTGAAGCCCCGAGGCGCCAGACGTGGCCCAGTCTTGTTGAGGTCCAGGAGAAGCTGCGGGGACCGGCGGGGGTGGGGTCGCTGCGGCGGACTGCTGACTTCGCCTTTCTAACCGGATTGAGGATCTAGCATGGCCGGAAACGCGAAAAAAAAAAAAAAACCCAAAAAAGAATCATTTCAGTTATTTACCCCCGCACCCACCACTCCCATTGGCTATTTGTATGCCTACCTGATTTCAAAAGCTGTATTGTTTGTTTCTTTGTTTTGTTTGTATCCTGTCTCTCGACGGGAACATCCCGTTTCAATGTTTCCCGTTTCATCCTTCCCACTTTTTTTTTTTCAAGGGGTGGTGGTGGAGGGCAGGATGGGAGGGGGCGGGTTCCCATTCTTTCAGTAAGAAACAATGGAGAATGCAAAACAGGAAAGGCGAAACGGAACCTGCTACTCACGTGATTCATGTAATGCATTGGCCTCCTTTTCCCTGCAGCGTTGTGGATTACAGTGCGAAGCATTGAGAGTTAAGTTCACAGTGTTGTGGATAAAAGTGCACAGCGCTGTGAATTAAAGTGCACAGCGTTGTTAATTCACGTTCACAGCGTTGTGGATTAAATTGCACAGCGCTGTGAATTAAAGTTCAAAGTGTTGTGAATTAACACAGCGTTAGAATTAATAAAGTGCGTAGCGTTGTTAATCAAAGTGTACAGTGTTGTGAATTAAAGTGCACAGCATTGTGAATAAAAGTGCGTAGCGTTGCAAATTAAAGTGAACTGTGTTGTGTGAATTAAAGTGCACAGCATTGTGAATAAAAGTGCGTAGCGTTGCGAATTAAAGTGCACAGCGTTGCGAATAAAAGAGCACAACGTTGTGAATGAAAGTGCGTGGCGTTGCAAAATAAAGTGCACAGCGTTGTGAATTAAAGTGCACAGCATTGTGAATAAAAGTGCGCAGCGTTGCGAACTAAAGTGTGTAGCGTTGCGAATTAAGGTGCACAGCGTTGTGAAATTAAAATGCGCAGCGTTGTGAATTAAATGAGCAGTGTTGTGAAATACTGTGAACTTCGTCGTGAATCAAAATGTGCGGCGTTGTAAACTGCACAACGCTGTGAATGAAAGTGCGCAGCGTTGTGAATGAAAGTGCACAGTGTTGTAAATCAAAGACTGCAGCGCTGTGAATTAAAATGCACAGCGTTGTAAATTAAAATAGCACAGCCTTCTGATTGAAAGTGCGCAGCGTTGTGAATGAAAGAGCGCAGCGCTGCAAATCAAACTGCGCAGCCTTGTGAATTAAAGTGCACAGCGTTTTGAACTAAACTGCACAGCAACGTGAATAAAAGTGATAAAACCGTGACATGCTTCCTGAATATCATGTTCTGGAACCGACATAAAGTGTTCACGCTCTACTTTATAACCGCTTGTGACAGTAAGCATCGAGTGACTCGGCGCATTGCTGTTTCTGAATGTGTGTCAACTGCCCTTTCAGATACAGAGTCAACAGGACAGTAAACGGGAAGGGAGGGGCGCAGGGGTAAGAGAGAGGATGTGAGACCTGTCGACAACTGACCAGTGAGGTATTAAACACAGCAGTTGTAATAAATCGATGATGTAATTCACGGCTGTCTTTTCCTGTAGTTCTTTACAGGCACTCTCAACTTTACGGTCACTCTTGGTTGTAACATTGAAAACTAATCAACCTTTTTTTTCCTCACTTTTTTTTTTCTTCCTGTGCCAACTTCTGCGCCACCTCAGTGGCATTGTACCCGCGCTGCTCATTCCGACTCCTCGTCCACAGCCACAGCCCGGCCCAGCCCGCCACAGGCCCGGTGTCGTATAATATCTGGGGGAGCCGGGTTCCCAGATACCGTGATACTGGGAACGCGTTCCCAGATTTCCTGAACTTCCAATCGTGAAATCTGGGAACGCGTTCCCAGATATCACAGTAAATCTGGGAACGCGTGCGGAAAAAAAAAGTGACAAGAAGGCCAAAGATCTCAATTGCACCTAAATAAATTGTTTCCTACCTTATCTCGAAAATCCATTTTTTTTCGTCTTCTTCCTGCCCTTCTGAGCTCTGAAAGACCACGTTCCCAGGTATCACGGGCCTTCCCAGATATCACAGTACATTTGGGAACGCGTTCCCAAAAAAATCTGTGATATCTGGGAAACCTTCCCAGATATCACGTTCTCAGATTTCACGCGACACCGGCACTGGCAATCCATGAACCTAATTCTGTAGAATGTTCAATGAGGCTTTTCACAAGGTTATTTATGCCAGTATTCTTTAATAGAAAATTATCCTTCGGGTCCTCTAGCAGAAAACATCCAAGTCTTCATGTAATAGAACACGCCCATTATCATGAATTAATTCAGCATCAGAGACAGAATCATAAACACGCCTCTGTGTGTGTGTGTGTGTGTGTGTGTGTGTGTGTGTGTGTGTGTGTGTGTGAGAGAGAGAGAGAGAGAGAGAGAGAGAGAGAGAGAGAGAGAGAGTAGTGGTGGTAGTAATGGAATGATACGTTTACATTACGCAAGAAGAACGAGAAATCTTAAAGAAAGAGAAGAAGAAAAGAAAGATAAAAGAAAATGAAAAAAAGAAAAACTTGTGTGTTTCTTTGTCGTGGCGTGCACCTAGTGCAGATAACCATGCAGTGCTTCAAATAAAGGTATGCTCTTACTGAAGTGATGTGTGTGAGTTTGTGTGTGTGTGTGGGGGGGGGGGGGGGGGGTGCGTGCGCGCGCGCGCGCGCGCGCGAGCGCATGCGTGCGTGCGTGTGTGTGTGTGTGTGTGTGTGTGTGTGAGTGAGTGCGCGCGCGTGCGCGTGCTCGGTTCTTATTTTCTCTTTGTCTATGCTAAAGTTACCTCCCAACAAATGACATTATCTTCCTAAGCATGGAAAGAGAGACAAACAAGCAAATCACTATATTCTGTCGACTCGTGTTCCAAAAGTTGCGGCCCTTAGGGAGCTGAACAGATCGTGTGACGCAGAGCAAGCTCGATTTGTTTTCAGGAAAGCTGAAACCACAGTGATCACTGGGAGGACAACTGAAAGTGCAAAACCTATTCTGTTTCTCGACAACCTCATAAAACACGGTGGTATACGTCTATTATTTGGCATACCATGGGCCCGTTTAAATGAAATGACACTTCGAACAGGTTTGTGGTGTTTGTTTTCACCATGCTCGCCCCGTTCGTTACGTTAACTGCTGAGCGCATTCTCGCTTGAAGCCACTCAACAGCCGCCATGAAACGCCGCCATATGTTTACGAATATATTGTAGTATGCAAGGACTTGGTCTTAAAGACAAGACAAGTGGAAGCAACTTCGGGGATTCAACTCAAAGTGAGACACCACATGTTGATAGCAGTGGTGGCTCTTTTCAAGCTTGTGTTTCTTTATACGCTTGGGTTGAGAGTCGCAATTCGATGGTTTTTATTGGCATCTTCCTCCGTGCATATGATCTAGGCTTTATCATTGTATAGCCCCCCCCACCCCCCCCCCCACCCCACCCCCCCACCCCCCCCCCCCCCCCCCCCCCCCCCCCCCCCCCCCCCCCCCCAACCTCCCCGTACGATCTGAACTACCCCCCCACATCACATCATCTAGGCTTCTGTCGTTGTGCCTTGTACAACCTGAACTGCAAAGATCACATCATCTAGCTATCAATCGCTGCCCCCCTACACGTCCTGAATCACTGAGGTCACATCATCTAGGCTTCCGTCACTGCCTCCGTTTGTGACCTGGACCACAAAATTTACATCACTTTGGCTTCCATCATTGCCTGCTTTTACGACCTGAACCACTGACAGATGCGCGCGCGCCCCCCCCCCCCCCCCCCCCCCCCCCCCCCCCCCACGTATGCTCGCTCGCGCGCGCACACACACACACACAGACACACACACTCAAACACACACACACACACACACACACACACACACACACACACACATCATGTAGGCTTCCGTCATTGTCCCTTGTATATAACC
>JADBJO010000161.1:622500-625000 GCA_016801955.1 Conus betulinus
ACAGCAGCAGCAGTAAATGGGAGACCAGTCTTATTGTTCTGTGGTCCGTTGCTTCCCAAGGACACGTTCGCAAACCGAAGACGGCGTGAGAGTCTACGCAAAAATCATTTCTGTTCAAAACATAGCAGGAAAAATCATCGTGTATGACACGTGTGAACAGGCACTCCTTGGTTGTGACAACACACGAGAGTAGGTTCAGATTCTGATGACTGCTGCGGAAAACGTCCATCCAGAATTCCCACCGTTTCATTTCTCCATGAAAATACAACAAAATTTGCACTGTTAACAGTATTCGACACGTTCAGATGAGGTCACTGAACGACGGATCGTTAGATTTCCTTATCAGAGTAAAGCTGCTGACACTCGAGCCTTTTCGTCCGTACAGTTGAGACGAAACGTTTGAACCTGTGCGGTCCGACCAGTCAGTGTCGAACGGACGGAGTGCTTCACGATAGTTTTAAAACCTTCGAGTTTGATCCCACATGCCGCTTCAAAGGACTGTACAACTGAATACGAAACTTTTCTCGATTATTTAGATTCTTATAATTTTTTGAGTTGACATTCCAAAGTACATCATGGCCTTGTTACAATTCAATCAAATGTTTGGTCTCCGAATCGGACAGTCTGACCGCCTTACTGGACGACGCCATTTTTCCTTGTGTCATGGGTGTTGGCTCAATGCTGAGCGTTGATTGGTTGGAGGATACTAACTGTCCGTTTCGAATAGATCATGGTGTATCTCGAACGGTCGGGTTTAACTGGATGCCGAAGTCAGTTTGAGATGTACGTTTACTATGACAGACGCTACGTTTTGGGATCGGGTTCGACCGGACGAAGCGTACGGGTGGGGACTTCTCGTGTGTCAAGCGCTTTACGAGTCTCTCTCCCTCCCTCTCTCTCTCTGCCTTTCTTTTCTTCTTTCGTTTTTAAGGCTAAGTGTGGAAAAGAAAAAGCGGGGGAGGGGGGAACGGAGTAAATGGATATGTATGAGGTTGCTTAATTAATAGTGTGAATTTTGTCCCCATGCAAGTTAGATTGAATACAAAAAAAAAGGAGCAAAGTTTGATGCGTTGGGCGCAAGGTCGCTAACGACACGTTATTTAACTTCTCTTTGAAAATGAAACTTTAAAAAAAAAAAAAAAAAAAAAACACCAGCGCACGCAAAAATGCAAAACAAACAAACAAAAAAAGATGGCTTGAAAGTGAGGTGACTGCGGGCCGAAATTGAACCAAATTTCAAAGAAAAAATTATAACTGTTCCGCCGGACAAGAGCGACAAAACAAATTACAATACACAACGCGTTTCGACCTCCTTGGTTCAACGACCTTTTTACGTCCAATTTGAGAAGATCAGAGATAGCTCGTTCTTCCTTTTCATTGTCTTGAATGTTGTTTTTCTTGCCTGAAGAAGACCAAAGAGGTCGAAAAACGCGTCGTGTTTTGTCTTGTAATTTGTTTTGTCTCTTTTGTCCAGCGAAAGGATTATGATTTCTCTTTAAAAAAATTAACCCCAAAAAATTAATGTGTGCGGATAAGATCGCTGGAAGGATGTGTTGTTTACTCTTTCATGAAAACAAGACTAAATGTGAAAAATGGGGCTCAGTACAGGGCCGCCTAACAACGTGTGGTTTGATTTCTCCTGCAAAATTAAGACTGAATGTAAAATAAACAAACAAACCTGGTGTAAATGTAAGTGTATAACGTTTTTTAACTATGCGAGAAGTCTTAATTCTTCAATAAAAGACTAAATAAAAGACTAAGTTTAAATATATGGTAAGGTAATATTGCTTATAACCCAGCCGACCGCAAAGGGCCACATCAGGGCTGTATTTAAGTACACACACACACACACACACACATATATATATATATATATATATATATATATATACATACATAAAGGAGGGGTGGGGGGGGGGGGGGGGGGGGGGGGGGAGCTCCATGTCGATAAAGTCGCTGAAGGATGCGTGGTTTAATTTCTCCTTGAACGGAAGACTAAAAACACACACACACACACACACACACACACACACACACACACACACACACACACACACACACAGAGAGAGAGAGAGAGAGACAGACAGAGAGAGAGAGGGGAAGAGGCAGACAGAGGCAGATAAACAGGGGGACAGGATACAGAGAGGGGGGGGGGGGGGGGGGGGGGGGGGGGGGGGGAGAGATTTCAATATGTGTCAGTTACGTCCCTTCAACTCTGGAATACGTGAAGGTGTAAGGGGGGGGGGGGGGGAGCGGGCGAAATGAAGAGAGAGGTTACAAACCAAACACATCAGTTCAATGCATGCTGATGAAGTTCGACAAACTCTGGAACTTTGTATACAGCGCTGCAAATCTTAGACCACCACTGGTTTTCGTGCATTTTGCAACGAATCTTTCACACCACTGTACGCAAATTTCTCTTCCTTCAGATAATTAGCGTTGTCAATGACGCGTTTGTCTCGCTCTGTACATGTCTAGACCGACATGTCCGTCACAGGAA
>JADBJO010000161.1:632500-642500 GCA_016801955.1 Conus betulinus
AGGAAGAAAAGACAAAGAAGAGAGGAGAAAACAAAAGAAAAAGATGGAGGAAAGAAACAGAACAGGAAAGGAAAACAAAAAAAAAACAACAACAAAAAAAGACGGATGAAAGAGATCTTTTTTTCAAAAGTTGGAGGGGGGAGGAGGGGGAGCAAGAGGAAGGAAAGACGAAGAAGGGAGAAAAAAATTATAGAAGAGGGACGAAGAACACACAGGAGGGATGAAAAACGCGCAACAGAGAACAAGAAAGACACACAAAAGGGGAGAACGACACAGTCGATAGAGAGAGGACACGCAAAATGCAGGAAAGACAAAGAAAAGGGATAAAAGCCAGAGAAGATGCGAAGAGTCACTAGATTAAGTCATGCGGTTTAAAACCTAGCCGACCACGAGGAGCCAATGTCAGGGCTGTCATCTCATCAACAGAGGAACAGAGGGAAAGAAAGACAGAAGACGAGGGAAGAAAGATAAAGGAGATGTAGGAGAGGCGAAGATAAGGTAGGAAAAATACGAAAGAGAAAAGGGAAGAAAGAAAACAACGTACAAACAAGAGGGGGGGGGGGGGGGGGGGGGAGAGAGAGAGAGAGAGAGAATAGAAGAATAAAAAAAAAAAGAGGACGGGAGGAAGAAGGAAAGAAAAAAGAGAAGCAAGAGACAGAGGAGGGAGGTATGACACAGAGAGGAGGACAGGGCAGAAAGACACAGAAGAGGGAAAGAAAGCAAAAAGACAACGAACAGGAAGGAAAGACAAAGACTACAAAGAAAGGAAAAGGCTAACGAGGAAAGACAGATGGAAGGACGACAAAGAAGACGGAGGTAAGACAAAAAAAAAATGGGGGGAAACAAAGACAAAGAAGAGTGTTGGAAGACAATAAGATGGAGGGACGACAAAGACGGAATGAAGACAAAGGAGGAGGAGGGACGATAAAGAAGACAGAACAAAACACAGAAGGGACGACCAAGAAGACATGATGAAGACAAAGAAGAGGAGGGGGGTGACATAGATGACAAAATAAAGACAAAGAAGAGGGAGAAGAAAGACAAATCAAAATGAAGGTAAGACAGAGACGACGGAGGGGAAACCGAGAAGAGGGAAAGAAGACAAGGGAAAAAGACAAAAGCAGAAGAGAAGAAGGAACGTATACAAGACGAAAGGGAGATAATGAAGAAAGGAGCGAAAATAAACAAGATGGAGCAAATATAAAGAAGGCTAAAGGAAAATTACAGAAGAGAAAAAAAATGTTAAAAACAAAAAGAAAAACACACATACAGACAGACCTTTAGATTACAGAAGAGAAAAAAATGTTAAAAAACAAAAAGAAAAATACATACAGACAGGAAACAAAGAAGAGGGAGGACAGACACAGAAGTTGGAAGGAAGAAAAAGAAGACGCAAGGAAGATAAACAGAGAGAGAAGACACACGGACAAAGTGAAGACAAAGTGGGAAGAAAGACACAATGGACGGAGGAAAGACAAAGTGGGAGGAAAGACACAGTGGACGGAGGGAATACAAAGTGGGAGAAAAGACATAATGGACGGAGGGAAGACAAAGAGGGAGGAAAGACACAGTGGACGGAGGGAAGACAAAGAGGGAGGAAAGACACAGTGGACGAAGGGAAGACAAAGAGGGAGGAAAGACACAGTGGACGGAGGGAGGACAAAGAGGGAGGAAAGACACAGTGGACGAAGGGAAGACAAAGTGGGGGGAAAGACACAGTGGACGGAGGGAAGACAAAGAGGGAGGAAAGACACAGTGGACGAAAGGAAGACAAAGTGGGAGAAAAGACACAGGGGACGGAAGGAAGACATAGTGGGAGAAAAGACATGGTGAACAGAGGGAAGACAAAATGGGAAGAAAGACACAGTGGACGGAGGGTAGGCAAAGTGGGAGGAAAGACATAGTGGACAGAGGGAATACAAAGTGGGAGAAAAGACACAGTGGACGGAGGGTAGGCAAAGTGGCAAAGTGGGAGAAAAAGACACAGTGGACGGAGGGAAGACAAAATGGGAAGAAAGACACAGTGGACGGGGGGTAGGCAAAGTGGGAGAAAAGACACAGTGGACAGAGGGAATACAAAGTGGGAGAGAAAAGACACAGTGGACGGAGGGTAGGCAAAGTGGGGAGAAAAGACACAGTGGACGGAGGGAAGACAAATGGGAAGAAAAGACACAGTGGACGGAGGGTAGGCAAAGTGGGGAGAAAAGACACAGTGGACGGAGGGAAGACAAAATGGGAAGAAAGACACAGTGGACGGAGGGTAGGCAAAGTGGGAGAAAAGACACAGTGGACGGAGGGTAGGCAAAGTGGGAGGAAAGACACAGTGGACGGAGGGTAGGCAAAGTGGGAGAAAAAGACACAGTGGACAGAGGGAATACAAAGTGGGAGAAAAGACACAGTGGACGCAGGGAATACAAAATGGGAAGAAAGACACAGGTGGGGGGGGGGGGGGGGGTGAACAATGTGGGAGGAAAGACACAGGTGGACGGAGGGAAAACAAAGTGGGAGGAAAGACACAGTGGACGGAGGGAAAACAAAGTGGGAGAAAAGACACAGTGGACGGAGGGAATACAAAGTGGGAGAAAAGACACAGTGGACGGAGGGAATACAAAATGGGAGAAGAGACAGTGTGTGGGGGGGGGGGGGGTGAACAATGTGGGAGGAAAGACACAGTGGACAGAGGGAAAACAAAGTGGGAGGAAAAGACACAGTGGACAGAGGGAAAAACGAAGTGGGAGGAAAGACACAGAGGACGGAGGGAAGAAGTACGAGGAAAATACATAGTGGACGGAGGGAAGACAGTGGGAGGAAAGACACAGTGACACAGGGGGAGAAGGGGTGAACAAAAATGGTGAAAAGATATACTGGACGGGTGGAAGACAAAGTGGGAGTAAATGACATAGTGGACGGAGGGAAGACAAAGTGGGAAGAAAGACACAGTGGACGGTGGACGGGGAAGACAAGTGGCAGGAAGGATACAGTGGACAGAGGGAAGACAAGTGGGAGGAAATACATAGTGGAATGGGGGAGGGGGGGAGGGGTGATGAACAATGTGGGTGGAAAGACATAGTGGACAGATGGAAGACAAAGTGGAGGAATGACACAGTGGACGGAGGGAAGACAAAGTGGGAAGAAAGACATAGTGGACGAAAGGAAGACAAAGTAGGAAGAAAGACACAGTGGACGGAGGGAGGACAAATGGGAAGAAAAGACACAGTGGACGGAGGGAAGACAAGTGGCAGGAAAGACCAGTGGACGGAGGGAAAACAAAGTGGGACAAAAGACACAGTGGAGGGGGGGGGGGGGGACAATGTTGGAGGAAAGACATAGTGGACGAAAGGAAGACAAAATGGGAAGAAAGATACAGTGGATGGATGGATGACAAAGTGGGATAAAAAGGACATAGTGGACGAAGGGGAAGACAAAGTAGGAAGAAAGACACAGTGGACGGAGGGAAGACAAGTGGGAGGAAAGACACAGTGGACGGAGGGAAGACAAGTGGGAGGAAAGACACAGTGGACGGTGGGGGAAACAAAGTGGGACAAAAGACACAAGGGGGGGGGACACAAAACAATGTGGGGAAAGACAGTGAACGAAGGGAAGACAAAATGGGAAGAAAGACATAGTGGACGGGGGGAAGACAAAGAGACACAGTGGGGGAGGGAAGACAAGTGGGACGGAAGGGAAGAAAGACACAGTGGGGAAGGGTGGGGGACAACAGTGGGGGGAAGGACACAGTGGGAGGAAAGACACAGTGGGAGGAAAAGACACAGTGGGAGGGGGGGTGGGGGGTTGGGGGTGGACAATGTGGGAGGAAAGACATAGTGGACGGGGGGGGGGGACAAAGTGGGAGAAAAGACAGACAGTGGACGGAGGGAAGACAAAGGGGGGGGAAAGGACACAGTGGACGGTGGGGGGGGGGGGACGGAGAGAAGACAAGTGGGGGGCGGAAGTGAAGGACATAGTGGGGGGGGGGGGGGGGGAACAAGGAAAGACATAGTGGAAGAAAATGGGGAAGACATAGTGGACGGAGGGAATACAAAGTGGGAGGAAAGACACAGTGGACGGAGGGAAGACAAAGTGGGAGGAAGGACACAGTGGACAGAGGGGAAGAAAAAGTGGGAGGAAAGACACAGTGGGACGGGGGGAAGGGGGGGTTGGGGGGCTGAAAAATGTGGGTGGAAAGACATAGTGGACGGAGGGAAGACAAAGTGGGAGAAAAGACATAGTGGACGGATGGAAGACAAAGTGGGGAGGAAAAGACACATAGTGGACGGAGGGAAGACAAAGTGGGAGCGGAAGGAAAGGACATAGTGGACGGAGGAAAGACAAAGTGGGGAGAAAAGACATAGTGGACGGAGGGAAGACAAAGTGGGAGAAAAGACATAGTGGACGGAGGGAAGACAAAGAGGGAGGAAAGACCAAGTGGACGGAGGGAAGACAAAGTGGGGGAGAAACACATAGTGGAAGGAGGGAAGACAAAGTGGAGGAAAGACATAGTGGACAGAGGGAAGACAAAGTGGGAAGAAACAGTGGACACACAAGTGGGAGGAAGCACATAGTGGACGGTGGGAAGACAAAGTAGGAGGAAACACATAGTGGACGGAGGAAAGACGTGGGGCGGGAAACACATAGTGGACGGAGGAAAGACAAAGACGAGGGAAGAAAGACAAAGTGGGAGAAAAGACACAGTGAACGGAGGGAAGACAAAGTGGGAGGAAAGACATAGTGGACAGACGGAAGACAAAGTCGGAGAAAAAGACACAGTGGACGAAGGGAAAACAAAATGGTGGAAAGACACAGTGAAAGGAGGGATGACAAAGTGGGGAGAAAGACATAGTGGACGAAGGGAAGACAAGTGGGAAGAAAGACACAATGGACGGAGGGAAGACAAGTGGGAGGAAAGACACAGTGGGACGGAGGGGAAAACAAAGTGGGACAAAAAGGATTCGGTGAGTAGCAGCCGTGTCGAGCGGTCACGGTTTTCGCACGCTCCAAAACACGCAGCAGAGTTCGTGAGCTGAGCCTCTTTTTTCGACTTTTTGCCGTTTTTTTTCCGCCACGCCGAATCGACACAGCGGTTTACTACTGTGACACAGAGGTATTTTTTCTTCACTGTTTCATTGTCATTTTTGCAAGAATGACTATCGGCGTCAACCCCGTCTTTGTTAAAGTCAAAGACATCCCTGACTCGAGCAACAACCGACCAACCGTCTTAGAGATTTGCTTGGCAGGTGAGAGGTCAGTCGGTCAGGGGGTCGATAGTTGGGGCGCAACTGATCAACGGCCTCTGGAGGATTTATCCAGCATCGACAGAGGCAAGAAATCAGCTCCTGACCCAGGGTATGAGGGTAAGAGGGACCATTTTACAACTGGCAAATACTAACCCTTTTATTCTAAAGAGTGACACTGGGGAGGAGAAGCCAACAACAAAAGTGTGGGTCGATAACGTGCCCATATCAGTGGCCGACTCAGAAATCGAACATTCCCTGGTGAAGGTAGGGTGTGAGTTGCGTTCCTCAGTTAAAACAGAGAGAGCGAGGGATGCAGATGGAAAAAACTTACCCGATTTTTGACGGGACGAGATTCGTTTTCATCACCATCCCTGACGCGCCCCTGGAAAAGTTCATGAAAGTAAGTCTGTTCTGGGCTAAAATATATCATAAGGAACAAAAGCTGGCTCAAAAAAAAAACCCTGATCTGTTCCAATTGCCTGGGACAGAACCACCATGCCTCGGTATGCGAAAAAGAGGTTGTCTGCCGCGAGTGCAGACAGTCCGGCCATAAGCGCGGGGATCCTCTGTGCCAGTTTTCTGTTTCAGGGACTCCGGTCGAGGACAGAGAGGACACACCCGGAGTGGGTAATATCGTGCCAACGGACAGCGACCAGCCCGACGACAGCCACAAACGGGAGGACCGTGCAGCCAGAGGCAGGCCCAGCGAGCGTCAGGCCACGCTCTCTGCCTCCCTACAGCTGGAGAGCCTGTCCCGGAGCAGGTCGGAGACCCCGAAACGCCGGCGATCCAAGGAGGGGTCCAGCCCAAAAGAGGGTAGCGGGGAGGGGTAAGCACCCGAAAAAGGACAGTGGTAAATCCACTCGTCAGGCTCCCCGCAGTACAAAAACGCTGGAGGTAAGCGACCAGTGTGGGTAGACGCCCGGCTTCATAGGACAGACCTCATGGTTTCGGCCTCGCTTGGATTACGGACATTGAGTAAGGATTTCGGAAAATGTGTAGTAGTGTAATATCTGTATAATACTTCCAATGGACAAAATATACGGATATGTTCTTTGAATGTAAGAGGTCTGAGAAACAAATTAAAAAGAGCCGCTATTTTTCGTTATTTAAAAAGTAATAAAATTGATATTGCCTGTTTACAGGAAGCCCATGTAACCGAGAATGATGCGTTGCTATGGGAAAAACAGTGGGGAGGGAAATTGTTTTACAATGAGGGTACGAAAAGGAGTCAAGGTGAGATTATTCTAATAGCAAAAGATTTTGATGGTAACGTAGATGTTTGAAACTGGCTCTAGAGAGAATCTTAGTCGTTTCAGTCAAAAGTGAACTTTATGACTTTAAATTGGCAAATATATATGCTCCTAATAAAATGAACGATAATCAGCTTTCATGACAAAGTTACAGGAAACGTGTGCTGAATATAGTGAGCAAAATTTTTTGTTGCTTGGTGATTTTAATTGTGTTATGAAGAACAGTCTTGATATTATTACGGGTCAATGTCATCACGAGTCAGAAGTAAAAGAGTTAAATAATGTAGTAAGAAATTTGAATCTGACAGACATCTGGAGAGTTTTTCATATTGAAGAGAAAGATTTCTCCTGGAGCAAGAATAACCCTTTCATTGCTCGGCGTTTGGACTACTGTTTTGTGTGTCAGAGGAAATGCTACCCTTGTGTGTTTCGTGTGAACTCACCACGGTTGCGCATTCAGATCACAAAGCTGTCATAACGGAGCTAAACAACGGTAATTTTGAAAGAGGTCCAGGATACTGGAGATTTAACAATAGTTTTTTAAAAGATACTAAGTTTGTGGCAAAGATGAACGATTTATTAGACAAGCATCTCTCAATAATTCTTCCGATGATGTGTCTTATATACGAAGGTGGGATCTATGTAAAGTTGAAATTCGTACTTTTTGTACTGAGTATGGAAAATTACTAGCATGCAAAAGAGAAATCGTGAATATCGTCTGAACGCACAGCTAAATGAAAAAGAAAAGGCATTAGTCAGTAATCCCTCTGATGTAGGGGTGCAGAAACAGTATCTTAGTCTAAAAACAAGAAATAGAGTTGTTGCAGAGGTTGAGAGAACGAGAGGAGCGCAAATTAGAGCAAGAGTTAAATGGATTGAAGAAGGTGAAACGGAATACAAAATATTTTTGCAATCTGGAAAAGGCTAGAGGAAAGAAGAAAGTAATAACGAGATTAACTAAAGATTCAGGTGAGATAATTACAGATCAGACAGAAAATTTGCAAAGAACAAGTCTCATTTTATAGGAAACTTTATAATCAAGAAACTGTTGAAAAAGATGTTAGGGGTGCAACAAATACATTTATGGAAAATGAAAGCTTTCCAAGACTAGATGCTAATGAAGATGTTTCATGCGAGGGCATGGTGACAGAGGAGGAATGACAAGCGCTCTGAAGAATATGAGAAATGGATCTGCCCCCGGCAATGACGGACTGACAATAGAGTTTATAAAACTTTTTTGGAATAAGATATGTAAAACACTTACTCGGTCGTTCGTTCACGGAAGCTTTTCATGTTGGTAAACTGTCATATTCTCAAAGATATGGTGTGATAACTCTGCTACATAAGGGAAAAGATTTAGATAGAGACAAATTAAAACAACTGGAGACCAATCACGTTGACTAACAGTGATTACAAATTATTAGCCAAAGTCTTAGCGTTAAGACTTGGACGAGTCATCACTAGCTTGGTATGAAGATCAGGTAGGTTACATCAAAGGTAGAAACATCGCAACAGTCATAAGATCGATTGATGACGTAATCAATTACCTAAATAAAACTAATAGAGCCGGCTTTTTGCTGGCTATTGATTGCAAAAGCCATTTGATTCTATATCAAAGAGTTTTCTGCTGAAAGTGTTTGACATGTTTGGTTTTGGACCAGATTTTAAAAAAGTGGGTGTCTATTTTGATAAACGGAAACATGACCTCTGTAAATCACGGAGGTTGGATATATCGAGCCCTTTGATGTGAAATGCGGAATAAGACAAGGTTGCCCTTTCTCACCTTTAGCCTTTGTGCTAGCTGTCGAGTTACTAGCCATTAAGATTCGGAATAGTTCGATTGCAGGCATCAAAGTTCCTTTACCTTCTGGGAATGGAAATTCTAGTATAAAGATAAAACAAATGGCAGATGACACAACATTGTTTCTCAAAGATCGACATGATATGTTTAAATCATTAGAAATCTTGTCATCGTTTGAAAAGTTTTCTGGATTAATATTGAATGTTCAAAAAAAAAAGCTCTACTAATGGGAACTATGAAAAAAGACCCAGATCTTCCATTCACAACAGTGAACAGAATGAAAGTTCTGGGAATTTATTTTGATACCACGATGGCAAAGAACATTGATGAAAACTGGAATGAAAGAATCGATAAAATGAATAGTATAATAAATAATTGGAAAAGGAGAGATCTCTCCATTCAAGGTAAAGTGATTGTTATAAAAACGTTTCTGATAAGTCAATTTGTTTATGTAATGCAATCTATTGGTCTTCCGGATGCAGTGTTGAGTAAATTAATACAGTGTTATACCGATTTCTATGGCAGAAAAAATTCAGTAACAGGAAAGCATTCGAGAAAGTGAAGAGGAAAGTAATGGAATCAAACGTAGACGAAGGTGGTCTGAACATGATCAACATGCTTCAGTTCCAGAAGCTTCTAAACTTACAATGGATGGGTAAATTATATAACGCCAAAGAAAATGAAAACTGGAGGTTGATCCCATTGTGGCATTTGAACAAACTGGCAAACGGGGGTAATTTCTTCAATGTAAACACAAGGACAAAGGATATGCAGGGTATTGATAGAATTGAGAATGATTTTGGAGAGACATATTTGCATGTTATCTAGACAACAAAACTATAAGTAACAAAGTGAAATAAACAGTGGTAATTTCCAGTCACAGCTTCTCTTCAACAACTCTCTCATTAAATACAAAAATAAAGTAATATTCTTTCCAAACTGGCACAATGCAGGAATTGAAACAGATGAAAGATATAATCCATCAGAATGAACATAGATTTCTGTCTCTTGAGGAAGTACAGAACATGGTTGGGCAGAGCAAGGCTAATATTATTTTTGAATATAATGCCCTTATTAACTCTATTCCCAAAGAGTGGATTCAATGGATAGAGAGAGGAGATCCTTGCTCAAGCTGGCTTGATTGTGATGCAAAACATCTCAATACAAAGCCAAAAAACATCAGGAAAATGTTATCCAAAGACAACGTAACAAATTTACCAACGGCCCATTATTTCTGGGAAAGGAAATTTTGTTACACCCTAGACAAACAGGCCTGGTCTAGGGCTAAAGAAACCACCAAAGAAGTGCGACTTAGAGTCCTTCACTGGAAAGTGTTACATAATATTTACCCTACTAATATAATGTTAAAACAAAATGAAAATACGAGAAAATAATCAGTGTTCATATTGTGTTGATAAGGTGGATTTTATTGAACATTTTTTTTCTATAATTGTCCAGTTGTAAAGAATTTTTGGAATTTCATTGAGCAAAAAATTTATGTAGACACAAATGTTAAGCTGACGTTGTCAGTCACTGATGTTCTGTTTGGTGTGAACAGTTCATTCTGCCCACGTGGAAAATATGTGTACATAAACCTCATTCTACTGGTTGGGAAAATGTCCATAAGTATTTTTTAAAAAGACACGGTCTGCATTCTCATTGCAATCAATCTTTGAAAAAGAATTCAACGTAAGGAGCTAGTTTATATCTCA
>JADBJO010000161.1:655000-657500 GCA_016801955.1 Conus betulinus
GGCTTGTTTCGGGTGCGTCTGCAGCAGCCATAACGTTACAGTTTCCTTCAGCCTACTGTTCTGAAATAGTCATTTGAGGTTGGCTGGGGTTATAAGCAGTATGTACGTAACTGTTTCAGTCTTCATGACAATACCGTAGTTTTGAACAGTATGCTATTTACAGATGATACTTAAAATAAATCATACATTTACATACAGCTGGACACGTATGCAGGGGTGGGAGCAGAAAATCATAGCTATATTGAAAAGGCCGAGGGGGGGGGGGGGGGGGGGGCAGGGGGGAGCGGCTGCGGCTTTAGACCACGGTGGGGTGCAGGGGCAACGCCCTGCTGCTGGGGTGCTGAGATGCTGAAAATTTTGTCTTGACAAGACACTTTTGTGGCCTCTCCTTGAAAACAAAGTTAATGATTAACTTCTAAACAAAAAGACTCCAAATATGACAAAAAATATGACTTACAGCATAAATATCAAACTGGAAATGTTATGCCAAGTACTTAGAATACATCTTAAATTCAGCAAAACCATCAAACAAAATAGGATGCAATGTATAAATATTACTCATCAGTGAAGTTAATAGAAGATAATGGCCAAATTTCAATCACTTATTTTATATGTTCAAGAATGAGGATTCCTGTTTTTGTTTTTTATTTTTTTCAGTCTGACATGGCTTAAATTCAGCAGCTCCATGTGTCATACTCATAGTATATGTTGTGGTTTTCCTATACATGGAAAGCTCTTCCAGGTTTTGAGTATCTTTGGCAAGTTTTTGACTGAAGGTGATTAAATCAGGTGCCAGTGACAGAGGCAAGCAGTGTTCCGCTAAAAATGCACAAGTCCGAATCTTGGCATCCAGCAGGGAATCGGCTTTGGAAACCAGAGCCATTACTGGAGCAGCTGCAGGAAGAGTTGATGTATGTTTCAGCGCATTCCATCTCTCCACATATATTTCGTCTCCTGGGAATGCACTTCAATCTACGTTTTTTCCATTCATTTGACTTGTACACAAGCTTCAGACTGCACAGTATACACCAAGCAGCGCCCACTTCATTTGTTTTCCGCAGCCATTTTCGGAACGGACATTCAATTCGTCCATCTCATCCATCCATTCATTTCTCCACTTGTTTTTCTTCAGGTCATTGTCGATCTTTCGTGCCTCTGCTTCGTCGTTAATCAGCTCCATTTTTGACAAATATAAAGCACGATGATATGGTCTTCACGCATTGAAAACAAGATGGCGGATTTCAAATTTTTAAAAAAGGAAAAATTTGCTATACAGAATTCCGTATCAATACGGAAGGTCTCACACTCCTGCGTATGTAACAGTGCCATTGGATCCATAATGAACTCTTTCCTAGGGCCCATCCCCACCCCCATCACTTTTTGTGTTTACGCTTCCGCATAGACACAGTATTACAGTGTTTGCGTGAATTTTGTTTAATTTTTTTTTCTGTATTGTTATTCTTCTTTTTTTGCCTCACGTGCTTAAAGTAAGTAGGTCTATGTTATCATTTTTTTTCTTCCAGGTTATATTGCATTTTCGGGAAAAAACACACCAAACTAAAGATCCTTCTCTTTTGCAACCCTTTCAAAAAATAAATAAGATGCACGCAAGTTACAGGTAAATCATTGCAGAAATAAAAAGCATATTTGCATCATGAATAAGCGTGACTGAGCAGAGAGAGAGGAGAGATGAGAGAGGAGGGATGCGAGAGAGGGGAGGAGGGAGGGGAGGAGGAGATGGAGACAGGAGAGAGGAGAGGAGGGAGAGAGGAGAGGCGAGGAGAGGGCGGAGGAGCGGATAGGGAGGAGGGAGAGAGAGGAGACGAGGGAGAGAGAGATTGAAGAAGTGGAGAGACAGAGACAGGACAGAGACCAGACAGAGGAGAGACTTGAGAGAGAGTGGAGAGAGGGAGAGATGAGGGAGGGACCCCAGGGAGAGAGAGCTCTTAGAGAGAGGGACAGACGAGGGATGAACCTAGATGAACGAAAACAACTCCTTTTTAAAAACCTCTTAGAATTTTTTTTCAAATGAGATCTCAGCAAAGAGAGGATTTTGTCCTTTCGAGAGAAGAGAGAGGGAGGGAGGGAGGAGAGAGGGAACGAACGAAGGAGAACGAAATGAACGAAAAAACTTTTAGTAAGTTCGGAAATAATTTATTTCTGTTAGTTTTCCCAATTAAGTAAGGGTTTTAATGAGGGAAGATATAAGCAAAAATTATTCCCCACCTGTCCCCCTTGGGGCAACAAAAAAAAAAAAAGAAGAAGAAAAGAACGGAATGCAAATGGAAAAGTACCCTAAATTAACAGTTGGAACAACAGGGAAAGAAAGGGGGTTGGAACCAGGACAGCAGTTGGACAAAATAAACCTGATCGAGAGAGATGCAAAAATAGAATCGCTAGAGAATTGCACCCATAAATGCACATAGTTGCTCCACGGATTAAAAAATTAGAGCACTGCCCCTGTGCCCATGATTAGGTAAAATTAGAGAGGAGAGAGCCA
>JADBJO010000161.1:662500-667500 GCA_016801955.1 Conus betulinus
TTTTTCTTATTTATCAATTAATTGACATCAGAGGTTATTAATTACGGACGACATGGCGCAATGTTCATAAATGATTTCCTTGAGATTTTCATGCTCCTCTTAGCTGATGATGTTGCATTAATGTCTGAAACTTTATCACTGGTTTACAAACCCAGCTGAACAGTTTGGAAAGAGCTTCTGCATTGCAGTTAAAGATAAAGACGAATAAAAGTACTATTACTGTGTTTAGAAAGGGTGGTTATCTTGCCGCCAGAGAATGGTGACATATAATGGAGTCAGTATGCCTGTGGTGAATGCTTATACGTATCTTGGTATTTACTTTTCTCCACGCTTAAGCTTTACCTTTGCTTGTAAAGGTCTTGCAAGTACAGCTGAATATGCCTCATTGTGTATATGGAGAGACTAATAGATATCCTATTTATTTAATTTCAATGGTTAAATGTATTCTTTACTGGTTAGGATAACACAAATGGAACCAAACAGATTGCCTTATAAAGCCTACACTATGCCGTAGAGTTGGATGCCAGGAGGTAAGAAAAACTGGATTACGAATGTAAGGCTGAAACTGTATGATACGGCTTTGGTTTTGTATGGGAAAATCAGGGTGTCGGTGATACAAATGCTTTCATTCGTGTTTTTCGGCAAAAACACTGATCGATTGCAGTTGGCAAAGATGGAACTCACATGTTGAAGATAGTAGTAGATTTGATATTTACAGAATGTTAAATCCTATGCATTGTGTACCGAAGTATTTGTCCATGGATATTGACAGACATTGAAATATATCATGACCATGTTCAGATTTGGTATTTCGGATGTCTATGCACATTCTCAGCGTTATAGCAATTTAAAAGATCGTGTAAGTACTTGTCCATTTTGTAAGGAGTCACAAGAAAATGAAGTTCATTTTGTCCTTTACTGTCCTGAATTAAGTGATCTTAGACAACAGTGTATTTCAGCTAATACTTTAGGCATCCTTCATTCTCAAATTGATTTTGTAAATGACGTCGACAAAAGATAAAACAGTGAAACTCTCTCTCTCTCTCTCTCTCTCTTTTTCTCCGTTTCTGTTTCTTAGTCCGTCTCTCTCTCTCTATCCTCCCTCCCCCTCTCTCTCTCACTCACAAGAACAACAACAAACAACAACAACAACAACACACACACACACACACACACACACACACACACACACACACACACACACACACACACTCACACATAAACATTTGCTCCTTTGCGCGCTCGAGAATCGAACGAAGAAAAGCGCCTAAACGTCCCCATATTTTACAACACTCTGCGCCACCCGTAGATAAACAGTTGTTAAGAACATGAGGTACAAACTGCTAGGCAAAAGTTACACCGCCAAGAGGTTATTGTGTTTTGACCCACTTTGCTGGCAGAACTGTCCGTTTCTCAGCAAGACTACTCAGAAACGATTTTAACAAAACTAGGTAGAGATATGGAAATGTGACTCGGGGACAAATCCATTAAATCGTAGTGCGGGTCCAGGATCCGTCTGACCATGGCAGAGTTCTGTACTGTCCAGAGAGCCTTTCTACTCTACTATCTGTATCAAACTGATCTGTGGGCACAGTAAAAAAAAAAAAAAAAAAAAAGGGGGGGGGGGGGGGGGGGGGGGGGGAGATCAGAATGCTTTTGCTTTTAGTCTTCTATCTGTGCCGACTTGGTTCGTAGGTACTGTGCAAAAGGGGGAGGTTCGCTCGGTGCAGAGTGTCTTTACAGTTTAACAGTTCTGTTTAACATGATTTGTGGGCACTGTGCAAAAACGGGAGGCCTGCATTGTCGACAGTGCCCTTCTATTTCTTCTAACATTTGTGCCGGAATCATATGTGGGCACTGACAAAAACGGGAGGTCTGCACTGTCCAGCCAGTCTTTTCTATTTATTCTAACATCTGTACTGGCATGCGGGTACTGTGTGTAAAAACTCGAGGTCTGCATTGTCCACAGTGTCTTTCCAGTCTATCATCTGTATCAACTTGATTTCTGGGCACTGTACAAAAAAGGGAGGTTCTGCATTACCTAGCATGCCGTTCACTCTAACATCCCTATCAACACCTTTTGTGCGCACTTTGAAAAAATGGGAGATCAGCACTACTTAGAATGCCTTTCTCTTCCACCATCTGTATTAACATGATTTTGTGCGGGGACTGTGCAAAAAAAAAAAAAAAAAAAAAAAAAAAAAAACAGATCTGTACTACCTACAGTGCCTTTTTACTGTAACATTTGTATCAACATAGTTTGTGGGCAATTCGAAAAGAAAAAAAAAAAGAAAGAAAAAAAAGGATACTTGTACTGACAAGACAGCCGTTGTCTTCTTCCATCTGTATTAACATGACTTTGCGGGGACAGCGCAAGAACGGGAGGTCCGCACCATGCAGAGTACCTTTCCATTTAACAACTGTAGCAACATGATCTTGTTGGGACAGTGCAAAACCGGGTGAAGGTTCGTCTTGCCACGAGTCAGTGGAGTTTCTAAGTTAGTTTGTTATCCTTAGATCACGCACGCACGCACGTACGCACGCAGTGGGAGAGAGAGAGAGAGAGAGAGAGAGAGAGAGAGAGAGAGAGAGAGAGACAGACAGACAGACAGACAGACAGACAGACAGAGGCGGGATGATGGGAAGAGACAGGACGAAAGACAGACAGGCAGGCAGGCAGGCAGGCAGACAGACAGAGACAGAGAAAAAGTCCGCCATGAGATGGGAAGAACATAACCCTTAAAAACCCGCACAGACTATGATTTAGGGCTCCACACAGAGAAGAGTGAACACACTGAAATGACATAAAGCTGAAAATAGAGAGAAGGGTCATTGTACTCATTTCTGTCTGGATACAGTTTTTCGACCTGAAGCATGCAGAGCAACACGAGCTTGCTCGTAAACACCCACCTTTTGAAAGATTTCCCCGGTTCACTGCGTTCCCTTTGTATCCCTACCAAATTTTGCGGGGTGTAAGTTACTCCTACAGACCCTCACAGTGAGACAGCTATTTTGAAAACGGCTGAAATCATACACTACCACCTGCTCCTAGACACGGGCGCTACTAAACGCCGTCGCCTGTGTGATCCCTACGGAAGCATGATAGTTTCAAAACGTATTCTTTATCCCGAGAAAATGATCATTGTTCTAAAGAAATCAGCTGACGGGAAAATGCAAGTTATCCTTTAAAACAGAAGACAATCATTTTTGCGAGAGGATTAGCTGTTTTCCTAATTAAATAAACTCTTTTGTTAGGATCATACATTTTTTTTTTTTTACGGGAAACTTTGTTGAATTACAAATATAAAAATAAGAAGACGAGAAGAGCTACATACAACCGGCATTACCAAAACGCCAGTTGAACAAGGTGGGTTAAAAAGCATATTCAGAATCGAAGACTACAATCTTAAAGTGAATGACAACCAAAGCGCTTTTGAGGCTGCATGAAATAATTGTAGGTAAGAGCTTCTTCCGTCTCTATAGCCAGACGACTATCCGGTGCCTTCTTTTTCAGTATCTTTTATTCCTTTTTCACAGTCTTTTGCACGAAAAGGAAAAAACAAACTGTATGCAAAGGACAGACAAACAGAAATGCACACACTATTAACAAAATGACGACAAAGTATTGTCAATGTATGCAACTGCCCCTACAAGGCTACATAGTAATGTGCATAATGCAGTGCAATTTAATATACAATAAAGCATGCGCGTTATAATCATTTTCTTTCTTTTTTTTTCTCTCTGTCTTGGTTTATCACAGATACAGATTTAGTACCAGAATATGAGTAACACAATATAGGTAGAAGATATTTTTTTCTTTTTTAATCAAGAATGCAAACGCACAAACAATTGCCACTATTACCTATGTGTGTACATGTCATCGCGGCAACTTTAGTCATCTACAAGTTGGAGGGAAAAAATCCATAGCAATTCCATTCTGTTCTCAGTCGCATAGATTATCTTCTGAAACTGAAACAGCGTTGTTGTTGTTGTTGTTGTTGTTGTTGTTGTTGTTGTTGTTTCTAATTACATATCTCATATCTAGTTATTTTCGATTCCAAATGAGTATGGGACACTATGTTTTACGTTTATAAATATTCGAGTACAATTTCGCAAGCAACAATACAAAGTCAAAAGATGCACTGATTTTCACACATTTTTCTATCCCCTACCCTCCCTCCCCCCACATCCCAATATACAATGTCTCTCAGTGTTTTTATGTATCTAACTCTCCACTTCTCTGTTATTGGTACAGTTGCATGAGTAAATGCATGTATATGGTTTAACACATCCCCCTACCACACATACGCGTGAGTCTTTTCTACATCGCTCTTGAACATGACTGAAACGTTTTCGATCAGTTTGGCGCCTCAGCCTAAAGAATTTTTGTCAAGTCGGGCTAGACAGTCGACGTTTATGACAAGCTGAGACCATTCATCTGCTTTTACAGACTTAAAAAACACTGCTAAAAGCGTTTCCAGCCAACAGCTCTGTGAAAGCGACTTCCCACTCACTGCAGCTATGACTGTCTGTTCTGAACCATGCCGCCATAAAAGCAAACTGGAGTTGTTGCCGGGGAAGTGCGTGCTTAGTTTGTGATAGCTCTGGACAAGTGGAGATCAAGTCAACCAAGACCTCTCTGTGATCACACATTAGAATAAAGAGAATGTAGTCACCGGCTGTGCACAGCAGCCACAATGTAAAGTCCGGTCAATACTGAACACGAGTAAAAGATTCTTTTAAGTTCCAAATGTAACCCTTTGGTTACAAAGGATCATTCTGAAAAAGTGTTTTGGTTCATTTCAGTTCTGTATGAACTGCCAGTAACACATTGTTCAAATTTTTTACTCCCAGTTCTTATAGAACAGGGTGTACTTTAGAATGGGAACAAGAAAATGCTCTGTGTGTGTGTGTGTGTGTGTGTGTGTGTGTGTGTGTGTGTGTGTGTGTGTGTGTGTGTGTGTGTGTGTGTGTCCGTCCGTGGTCAAAATGTGTTCCAC
>JADBJO010000161.1:672500-677500 GCA_016801955.1 Conus betulinus
CCTCTCAATATTTCGACCTCAGGTCTTTCTCAAGGGACTATGTGACAAGAATCTATACAAAGAGACAGAGAGATGATGATGTGAGCATATATATACATACACGTATGTGCGTGTACATATAAAAAGATATGTATCAATATCTGTGTGTGTACTCGCACACACCATCATAAAGAGAGGGAGAGAGATTGAGAGTGTGTCAGACGGACAGAGACACTGAGAGGGTTAAAGAGAGACAGAGAGAGGAGACAGACATAGTTTTTTTTTCCCCCATTTTTGTTCTCAGCTTTGTCTGTGTTAGTGTTTGTTTTTATTCCCGAAAAAAACAATTATTCAGAACGTGCCATTGTCAGTCATGACCGCACACAATAACCAAAATAACATGGAAGACGCAAAGAAATTGCTTTGCCACTTTTTTCCCCCGAAAGACGCCACGGAGAAAAGATTCAACAGAAGTAAAGAAAAGGGGGAAAATAACATACAAATAAAGAAAAAGAAAGAACAGAGGCTAGCCCGGAAGAGAAAGAAAAGAGGCAGGAAGAGAGGACGGGTAGAAGCGGCGGGGAATGGGTTAGGGCGGAGGGAATGGGGAAGATGGTTGGGGGTGGGGGGGGGGGGGGGTTCCAGACGGCGAGGAGAGGAAGCCATCACATTACGGTTGGCAAGGGAGCGGGGAGGGAGAGGGGGCAGGAGAGAGTGGTAGTAGAGGGGGAAAAGGTGTCGGAGGGACTGGTGCCTGGCCACTTGTGATGCTAATTCTGGACATGATTCCACCGCCGAGAGTTGCTCCGTGTGTGTGCGTGCGTGCGTGCGTGCGTGCGTGCGTGTGCGTTCATCAGTGTGTATTTGTGTTTGTTTTTTATTATGTGTTTGTGTGTGCACACTTGCATGCGTGAGTCGTGTGTGTGCGTGCGTGCGTGCGTGCGTGTGTGTGTGTGTGTGTGTGTGTGGGGGGGGGGGGGGGGGGGGACTAAATGCGCGTGTGCACTCGCCTACATAAGCATTTTTTTTTCTTTCCAAAATGTTTAACTTCATCTGAGGAGGCAGAGAGTGTGATCCTCTTTCAAAAACAAATCCAAAATGTCGTGGAACATCCCTCTATCCGTTTTTGTTTTTTTTCTTCCAAACAAAAAGGTCATGTGTTATTTTCTACTGACTCCGACAAAATGGCAATATTATTCACATAACGGTAGATTATCATCTCTTCTTCCTCACTACCTCCACTATCTCCAGCGCTTCCCACGCACCCATTCCCCATCCCACAGCTATCAATTCACTTTCGCACCTTTCTGTCCTTCCCTTCCCCCCTCTCTCTCTCTCTCTCTCTCTCTCTCTCTCTCTCTCTCTCTTCAAAATATGTTTTGATCATGCTTACGCGTTTGGTGTGGGTGTATCCTTTTCAGTGTTTCATATGACGTTTTGGAATCAAAGCGCTTAACACTTTTGGGATGAAGAATATGCAGCCACATTTATATCTTATATTACTCCTCCTCCACCTCCTTCTCCCGCTGCTTCTGCGCTTCTTCTTCTTCTTCTTCTTCTTCTTCTCTTTTCTTCTTCTTCTTCCTCTTCTTCTTCTTCTCATCCTTCTTCTTCTACTTCGATTTTCGATTACAACCGCGATATTCGTCAGTGGTGAAGGTGTGACGTTTTTAAGCCTTCCATTAAGGCAGCATTTTTTGTTTGTTTGTTTTACAGGAGTGATGCATAAACACGACGCCAGTATGCTTGTTCTTGTTTGCTTGCATATGTATGTTAGCCATCCATCCGACTCACAATGACCGCCTCCTCAAAGAAGCACAAAATGGAATGGACATGCGTGTCAGTTTTTGTTTTGTTTCGTTGTTTTCGTTGTTGTTGTTGTTGCTCTAATGCATGCGTTTACGGCGTCAGTTTGCTTTACAATTTTATCCGCAGGGCTTGGGGAGCGTTGGGAGTTTGCACTGTGGTTGCAAACTGTGGAGAGAAAATCTATCGCCTCTACCCTGGCTGTCCCACGTGGGAATCGAACGAACGATCCTCGAATCACGACAGCACCACTTTAACCGCTGTGTCAACAAGGTCCATATTTTCATGTGGAATTATAATCTGTTCGCCGCAGTGAGTGACACATGAACTGGAAGGGGGGAGTCAAGGAAACCATTTGATGCTTGGTGAAAGAAGATAGAATTTTACAGAATTTTGTTTCGGGGTGTTTTCTCTAACTCCCCTTCCCCTCTCCTCTCCTCTCCTCCGTGGAGATGCCAAGAACTCAAGACAAACTGCATTCCTGCCTTCTGAAAGCTGCAAGTGAATTCCTCTCTTTTGTCCCTCTTTTAACCTCTGCACTTTTTCCTATCTTCTGCCTTTCTTCACTGTCGTCCACAGTTACGTTTTTGCCTATGTGCTCTGTTCACATGTTTCTTTCATTGTCTTGTCACAAACAGTAACATGCTGGCTTCTTTTCTTAATCTCGTGACTAGATAATGAGACTGCAAACACAGATGAGAGTACATTTAATATCTGTTCCACAGTTTCAGTCTAGATGCTTGTGTGATCTGTTGATGGTTTTATTTACGTGCCACCGTCCTGTTCGTCATTTTTTTTCCGTTTTTAATCTGGCGCTGAAAGTTGCAAGATGGGCATGTAGTTAAATGGTAGTGGAGTTTGCACTGTTCGTGGGGTCAGACTTCTCGGGTTGAAAACTCTATACATTCAACCAGCGGGTAAATGGGCATCTGATTCAATTCAGGAAAGTGTGAGGCGGAAGAAGGAGAGGGATGAGATCCCGTCGTTTTGTGACATATGAACAAACTGAAGCGGAGACCGAAGAATGCGTGTTTGTTTGTTTTTTGTTTGTTTTTGTTTTGTTAGTCTTCACACTCTCCAGAAAATTGAGAGGGAAAGTGTGACAACTCGTCAAGCCGGAGTGCTCATTAACTCATCAGCCACTCATCTTATAAAGCAGGTTCTGTAACCTCCATAAACCTTGGGACCCTATCGTCCACTACAACCGGCCCAGAAGAAGAACACGAATCCAAGCTACCACGTGGCCACGTGAACAACCAGCATAGCAGGCTTTCCGCTGGAGGTGACGTTAACAAACCGGTGAGAGATCTGTAGAGCTCTCCAGTTTTTTACATCACCTAAGTCCTCGTGTACCCACTGGACGCCAACTTACATCGATTCGACATTCCCTCCCTTTATGATGAGATACAATAAGAAGCCAGCCAAAGCATGGTCAGACTGACTTTGGTTGAACTGCAGCTATTTTGTACCTTTCAGTCTTGTTTACACAAGTAAAGTTTGTGTGTTAAATTGCACGGTGCTTTTTGTTGCTCATTCATCGTTTCATTTTTTCAACCTTATTTCTAATTCTGACTGTCAGAGCACAAGCAGTTTTTAGTGCATAAGCCTGAAGTAAATTACACCTGAGCCATTCTTGTGTGCTTTTAGCAGTCCTGAGAGAAAAAAAAATTTTCTTTTGATGACTCTACCGCAGAGAGTTGCTCTTTCGTTCTCTTCTAAGAGAGAGGGTCGAGACGCTTTTTTTTTTTTTCTAAATGTGCATAAAAATGACTTTTTAATTTTGATAGTACCTCCCCGAGTCCTTCGCTTAGAGAACCACGCCGTCCAACACTACTCGTCGTCGCCCGAAGTGGGGGGCCGTCCGGGACTGTTAAAATCAAAATTAGTTCAAATGTTCAGTTCCTTTCACAATTCCAGTTTCTTCTTTATGAAAGGACAAAATTAGGGGGCAAACTAAGCCGATCGAGTTACAGTTCAGGAGGAAGACTTTTTGTGTATATGCTTACCTCCTGTAAGATAAAACTGTGTTTAACTGATGTTAAAGAAAAAACGTCATTCTTTCTTTCGAGTTTGTTTGCTATTGTTGAACTTAGTGCAAATAAGTTTGCTTAGACTTTTGTAGCATTTCACTATCATGGCTGATTCGGTGAAACTTATACGGTATATATCAAGCATTGTGGAGAATCTTTAGGCCTACCCGATCAAGAGTTTGTCACGTTTGTGACAACTTGATATGTAAAGGGAACAGAAAAGGTAGCATAACAGAACAGACAACGAAAAGAGTTGGAATGAGCAGCGCAAACCTCGTCAGCGGGAAGCAGCGCAAACCTCATCATCCCCCTCACAAGGGTGAATTTTCAAGCGGAAATGGTGTGCTATACCGCCAGACCAGCAGAGACAGTTCACAACTTCTGTGGGAGTGGGCCACACAGTTCATCCAAAAGGTCATGCACCACGTTGCATCCTCTACCCTACGGGTGACAAGCCCGTACCACTGGCAAGGGATGGCAGAGGTCATCCAACGCTATGTCAATGCCTGCCCCCTGTGCCAAGAGCTGTCAACCCAGCCGTAGGGCCCAACCTTCCCCAGTCCCTCCGGACAAGCCGTGGTTGCAAGTAAGCAGACGACAAAAAGGCCAGTGCCACATTCCAAGGTTGAACCATTGGTGTGACTTTGCGGTTAGTATCTGATCTGTAAAGGATCTGGATTGGTGTGCATGATCGGTACTGGCTGTCAAAACGCAGTTTCTCTCAAAAGAGACCTTTTTTCAGGGGACGTAAACATTCTTTGTAACCTGAAAGATTAAGCGGGAAATACCGGCGTTTCCCAGCAGGCCGTAGAGTTATCTGCCCCTAAGGAAGTAAACACATAACAAATTTACAGATTGGTGTAAAATCTTTTGCATATAAACCTGTTGTGTTCATTGCTTCTTGTACAGGAGGGGGACTTCGTTTTTTGGTCTCGCTGTGATTACAGCCCTGAAAGGGCGCTTTGTGGTCGGCTGGGTTATATAGTAATTCAGACTGAAATCTGAACATTTCCCCCCTTTTTACGTATTATTTACCCTCCATCAAGGCGAGATCTGGGGACCCCCAAAAGGAACCGGCAAAATTTGAAACAATTGAGAAAATAAAGCCATTCAATACACCTTGTATGGTCCTTCCCTCCAAACCTCTGCTCAACCCTCTCTCTCTCTCTCTCTTTCTCTCTCTCT
>JADBJO010000161.1:680000-682500 GCA_016801955.1 Conus betulinus
GTGTATGTCTGTCTGTCTATCTGCCTGTCTGTCACTCTCTCTCTTCTCTCTCTCTTCTCTCTCTCTGTCTTTGTGTCTGTCTGTCTGTCTGTCTGTCTGTCTGTCTCTCTCTCTCTCTCTCTCTCTCTCTCTCTCTCTTTCCTCTCTCTCTCCCCTCCTCTCCCCCTCTCTCCGCCCACACTCTCCGAACACACAGAGGAACAACTGTAAACATCAAGGTTGTGGTATAAACACTACACTGCACGTTCTTTTCCACCCCCTTCGTATAAGTTCTGCACTGAACACAACACCGTAAACACGTATCAGCCTGTGAATAGTGTACATGTGTGTGTGTGTGTGTGTGTGTGTGTGTGTGTGTGTGTGTGTGTGTGTGTGTGTGTGTGTGTGTGGTGAGTGTGTGTGTGTGTGTGTGTAAATGCGTGTGTATGTGTGTGTGTAAAGGGGGGGGGGGGACGGGAGGGGGGGGAAGGGGGCGTGCATTTATCAGTGTGTGTGTGCGTGTGTGTGCGCGTGCGTGCGTGCGTTTGTGTTGTTGTGTGTGAAGGAAAGTCGGAGAAAAAAAGGGAATGAAAGTGGGTAGGTAAAATGCAAAACAGTGATTTAATAACATGTTTGTAAATCGAGCTGATACACATTCACATACATATTAGAATGAAGAATTGACAACGTCACCATTTCTACTGCAGACATCAGACACATCTAGGTAATTAATGATCTATAGCTAATGCATTATAAATCTTTTGAAAGATAATTATAAAACATAAAGAGTTTCTCACTTCTTTATGATAAATTAATCTGTCAGCCATGACACATATCATTCAAAGTCACGGTTGCGCATAGTGAATTTACGAATAAACGAATTATTTGTGATATACTACTTGTGCAGAACGTTTATTTATTGTTTGGGAAGTTAGCATGCAAAGAAATATTGAAATAAATTATCAAACTAATTTTTTGTTGTTTGTTGTTGTTTTGTTGTTGTTTGTTGTCCCGTTTTCCGTGCCACCTCTGTGGCGCTTCACCCACACCGCCCATTCTGGTCTCCTGTCCATAGCCAAAGCCTGGCCTGTCATGCCACTGCCCCGGCACAGGCATTCCACAGGTAGCAGTCCACGAAACTTATGGTCGTGGGAATAGTCACTGTCAAGTCGTCATGAGGCAACCCCCACCAGAGGAGACATTGCACTGCTGCCCAGTCACTTCGATGGTGTTCAGTGTTGCCTGTTCTGTTCCGACACACGCAGGACACCACCCACTAGGCACCCTGCTGATGACAATAACTGCTAAGTTGTGGAGCCAGCGTGAGTGTGCACTCCGGAGAGGGCCACCACGTCCGTCCAACGACATTCCCATGAATTTGCCAATACCGGTGACCCCGACAGAACCGAACCGAAGGCACAGAGAGGAGAGGTAGTCGAAATTGAAGTCACCATGAAGAGCAGGGTAGGAAGAGTCACTGAATTTGAGATTTTTTTATGGCCATCTATGAGGGTAAAGGGTATTGAGGATGATGTTACAGATGTCCATTCTAGTCTAAGACTGTGTGGCAGGGCTGTACTCTACGCTTACTTTCATAACACATCCCGGCGTCAACCAGAATCGATAGATACAGACGCCTGCAGTGTTGGTCAGGCAATTTGAGCAACACTCTCAAAAATGCGTCAGTTAAGTGAATGAAACCTCGACTGTGTGGTCCTAGTCTTCTCTGCTCTGCACAACCCCACAAATAATTGGCTCTGTTGGGAACTCACGACCTCCCTGTCTGGAATCCGCGGCGCTGAACGCTTCGCCATGGCGGCAGGTAGGAAGCCGACACTTTGTTTACGCTTGGCATCCTACTGTCTTCGAAGGTCATGACATTCATGCCATTTATCATATTTCCATGCTGACGATGGTGGGATCTGACAGAACGGCACTTATAATCCACTGTATATTTCTATAACACTTATTGTGTACTAGTTCAGTTACAGCCGCAACCAAACAACCTTCAGCCATTCTACAGACTCTAAGAGGGACATTGTGTGTGTGTGTGTGTGCGTGTGTGTGTGTGTGTGTGTGTGTGTGTGTGTGTGTGTGTGTGTGTGTGTGTGTGTGTGTGTGTGTGTGTTTTCATGTGCCTGGGTGATTGCACATGTATGTATATGTGTGAGTGTGTGTGCACGCGCGCGCATGCGCGTGCGTTATCGTATACGTATACGTACTTCATATTTTTACTCCCACTCTTGTAATTGTACTCAAAATATCTTCTGTTATGTGTGTGTATCATTGTGTGTATTCTACTCATGTACGGTTTTGTTTCATTTTTTCAGATTTCTGACACATAACTGAATGTACTCACCTATTTTCTTTTAATGTGGGTAGGTAGACAGGTAGGCAGTTAGTAGACAGACTACATACACACATGCGTGCGCGCGCGTACACACAGACACACACGCGCGCGCACGCGCACACACACACACACACACACACACACACATATACGCACGCACGCACGCGCGCA
>JADBJO010000161.1:692500-695000 GCA_016801955.1 Conus betulinus
GTGTGAAAAACGAAGACAAGCTTATGCCATCTGGTTCCTAATTCAGCTTCCTTCCGTTTAAATTTTGCCTCGTCTTTGCGATAAACAAGTTAAATGTTGGGTTAAAGGACTGGAAGTAAAGTATTTTCCTAATTATGTTCACACATTTTTTTCCACTTTATCTGTATCAAAAATAGTAGCGTCGTTTGATTGGTAGCGAGCATTGTCTAAATGTTTCCTCGCTTACTCTCACGCTGCTCATTCTAGCCACTCCATATACAATCACATCCAGGATCGGCCTGTAATAGCCGTGGCACCGGCAGTCCACGGGGGAGCGACGTCAGATCATCAGGAAGCAACCCACTTGACGAGACATTGCGCTGTTGCCTTGTCACTTTTGTGGTTCTGTTCGGGGACCTGTCTGATCCAACTTACGCAGGACACAAAGTGTTAAGCCCCCTTACTGACGACAATAGTTGCATAGACGCGGAGCCGATATGGGAGGGGGGTGGGATGCATCCTGAGGGTGCCACCACGTCCATCCAACGACAGTATCCTCTAACTTGCCATTAACAAAGACGTTAATACAAATTCACTACGGGTGTGGACCGAGGAGCGGAAATCAAAAACACGGTCACCATGAGAGACGGGCATGAGATGGCCACAGAGTCCGACTTTTTTTTTTTTTCCATGTTGGTCAGTGGGAATGACTGAGGATGATGAAGACGATGCCATGGAGTCCCAGTTGTGTCTGAGACTGTATGACAGGGCTGCACTCTACGCTTATTTTCATTATGTATCCACTGTTAACCAGTGAATAAACACACTTGCAGCGTTGTGCAGGAAATTCGAGCTACACATCCAAAGTCGCAACTATGAAGTGGATGAAAGTTAAGTTTGTTGTTCTGGTCCATTTCAGCCTATAACATACTCCACTATAGGTATGAGCCGGGCGGGGTCGAAAAAAAATCCCACTAATAAATGACTCATGAGACTCGAACCCGCGATGTTCCCAGCCCGCAGCCAGCGCACTGACGACTGCATGACGGTAGTGGCCCAAACGACTTTTTTTCTCCTTCAAAATATCGACTTATTTGCACCAGACGTCTGTTTCAATTCTCAAAAATGACCCCTACGAAAAGTCTTCTCAAACTGGATGAAAGGCACCCTAGTCTTTTTTTTTTCAAGATATATATGCAATCTGAATTCGGTACAATTTCCGTACAGAATGTATATCCTTTGTGGTGTTTTTATTTTCTTACTAATGGCACAGCCAATGTTAGGTAGGTACCCAAGGTCTAACCAGCGCGTTGGAATAATGCACAGGTCAGACATCTAAGTTGTATCCACAAGACCCTCTTCTTAAATTATCTCATCTTGGTCATTAATTGATTTATCCATCAGTTTTAAATCATGCGCAGTGTGGTCTCGAAATTTCGCGGAAGAGGTGTAGCGTTCATGGACTAGTCCCGCACGCAGTGACACCTTCTTGATGAAACTGAAACTGAAACATCTTGCTGTATTCTTTTTTCCCTGCACCGCATGCTCTGCAATGCACCAATAAGGAAATTACACATTCACACATGAAGATCTACACTCAGAATGAGATATAAGGTTGCAAGCAAGCGGTAGGTGGTGTCGCGTAAGCTGGATCAAAAGAGCACCACTCAACACCACCAAAGTGACTTGGTTGTAGTGGAGTTATTCTCCTGGCGGGTTGCCTCATGAGTTTGTTACTGATTGCTCCTTGTGGTCTTCAGCACAAGGGCTTAGGACAAATCTTGGTGTGTGAATATGCATACAAGCCGGAATGAACGGTGTAAGAGCAATGCCACTGAGAGGGACATGGAAGATCAGACACAAAGAAAGAAATGTAGGGAATGATACAACCAAGTATACCATGTATAATACTCAGCATGCCGCTAGTATATACTTATTCAATTTTCGGGGCGGGGGGGGGGGGGGTTTTGTCACACTCCATCTATCCCACCTAACAACACACTTTCCAGTCTCTCGGTCTTAAGAGAATAGATCAATTCCATGAATAAAAGTATACATATGAACTCATTTGGTAAATCTTTCTCCTATGTCACTCTTGTTTCTTCCATAGACCCTCTTGCCCTCCACCCACGCACCCCCACTTCCACTACTTATACTCCCCACCGAAATGATCTGCGAATGAACTAATTTCTAGGTCATCGTTGAAGGTTTGGTTTGTCTGGCTGATTGTTTGCTTGGTTGGGTAATTGCCTGTTTGTTTGTTTTTGTTTTCACCGAATTTAGTGTTTCAAAGAGATATTGACCAATAAACAAGACTGCAAAATCGGACGCACACTCGTCCTGCTCATTTCGAGTTTCGCTGCGGACAGACAGACAAAGAAACTGACAAGACTAAGAGCAATATCCTACATCCTGAAACACATCCTCCTCCTGCTCTGCACGTGAAACTGGCGAACAGCATGATACGGTGTCTCCATCCCTCCCCTTCAAAAAACAGACGGCGGTGACATAACAAGCCCCC
>JADBJO010000161.1:700000-702500 GCA_016801955.1 Conus betulinus
TTTAGTCTGTGTTATTTTTACCGCCCAGCCGACTCGGTGAAAAAAAGACCGCATCCTGAAGGAATGTTAAAAAGCAGAGACAAATGGGATAAACAATTAACAATTAAGGACAACGACAGCTGAAGTGGCGGCATCCTTTGAGCGGATAAGACATGGCCGTGCCGGGAGAGAGCCGTACAATGCTCTGGATTTTTCACTCCCAGCTTTTGAAAAAGTACAATAATAATAACGTTAAAAAAAAGTAACACAAAGAAGTCAAAAAGCATATGAGCAAGGAGACTACGCAGTATGGGCCAGCGGTGTCCAATCATGATGTAGGCCTATACACATTTCACAACCTAGTCGCCAGATGATAAAGAAATGAACTGGTATCTCACAAACTGTGTCGAGAATGAAGGGAAAAAATGAAAAGGACTTTCGTGAACAAAAAAACAGAATGGTTTACAAAGGCACAAAATAACATCCAGCAAATTGCAAAACTGGACATTTACATTAATGTACCTGTATGCCCAAAAGAGACTGATGATAATAATCAGAAAGCGTAAACTACTCAATTTTGGATTAACGTTCTTTTCATAATAACCCAATTCGTCTTTGACGCAAAGAAGAGTAACACTGTCTTTAAAAACTCCACGTCAGAAAGGAAATCTTTCACATTCTGTTCTCCTCGTTTTTTTTTCTTTCCGCAGAGCAGACTGCAAACAGAAGTGTTCTCCGACTGGTACATATCATTCGTGGGTTATTTTCGTCAACTGTTCACGAAAACAACTAACGTGATGGAGAACTCTCGCTTGACTGAAAAGCTTAAAGATGGGTGAACGATGACGTCAGATTCACAGTTGATCCTGCTTACTGTGAAATCCGCTTATTGTATAATTCCGTGTCTGCCAGTGGGTTCACGGCTGGCACGATTCCAGGCACCTTTTTCTTTAACCTGAGACTGATCGCATGTATCTTCTGTCCGTCTGTCTGTCTTGCTAAATTTTGCCGTTCATTTACCTCTGATTTAAAAAAAAAAAAAAAAGTAATCTAATTACCGATAATATTGATAAAAGAAAACAGCTCACACAAACATTTCAACACGGGGAAAAAAAGGTTGCATCCTAAAAGAATAACAAACAGCAGAGATGAATGTGATAAACAAATAACAATTACAATGATGACAAGGTAGCTAGAGAAACAAGTAATAATTACACTGATGACATGGTAGCTCCAGCGTTACAATCCTTACGGCGGAAAGGACAGGCTGCGCCGAAGACAGCCGTACAGTCTTCTGGATTTCCTCCACTAACTTTAGAAACTATACAATACTGAAATCATTTTTTAAATTAAAAAAAAAAAAAGACATGTGACAAAATACGTAAAAAGGTCATATGACAAATAAACACAGCAGAATAAGCCGCTGGTTTCCAATGTGATGTGCACAATTTTCACAACCTAATCGCCAGATAACAAAGAAATGAGTTGGCGTGTGTAATAAACTGTGACGAGAAGGAAGGGGAAAAAAGATGGTTTCATGAGTAAAAACAAGATTGTTTACAAAGACAGACAAATAAAATAACACTCAGCAAATTATAAAGCTAGACATTTATATCAATATCCGTGAATGCTTGAAAAAGACTGATGAAAAACAATCAGAAAACTTGCACTAACCAGTTTTCTGAGTAAGTTTTTTTTTTTCTCTCCAGGCAAGAGTAACAATGTATTTAAGGGCTCCTTGTCAGGAAGGAAATGTTTTTTTTTTACAAGTGTCTTTCTCTGCTACTCCCTACCCATCCCCTCTCTCCCCCAGCATGCCGCAAACAGAAGTATCACCTGACTGGTCCACATTTTTCGCGATTGTTTTCTTCCGTTGTTCGCGAAAACAACAGACATGATGGATAACTCTCGCTTGACAGAAGAGCTCAAGGGAAGGGTGACCCGATAAAGGGATGACGTCAGATTCACAGTTGATCCTGTTTACAGTGAAATCCGCTTACTGCAACTTTCGTGGTCTGCCTGGGGGGTCACGGTTGGCACAAATCCATGCGCATGTTTCTTTACCGTGAGACCGTGATCGCATGTGCTTTCTGGCCACCAATCTGTCTGTCTTGTTTTATGTTTTGTCTATTTCATTTACTTCTGAATTTTGACAAAAGTAATATGATTATTAATAATAACAAATCGAAGAACACAGTTCAGACATACACTCCCAATACGTTTCACGACAGACACATAAAGGAGGAGAGAGAGTCCAATATACGTTTTACATCACACACACACACACACACACACACACACACACACACACACACACACACACACACACACACACACACACATATATATATATATATATATAGAGAGAGAGAGAGAGAGAGAGAGAGAGAGAGAGAGAGAGAGAGAGATGATATAATAGAGTAGAATAAACTCCCCAGAGGAAGGCCCAAAGGCCGAAATATTGGGATACCACAGCCCACTTGTTTTGTGTTTTTTGTCCTGAGTTATATATATATATATA
>JADBJO010000161.1:712500-717500 GCA_016801955.1 Conus betulinus
CAACAAAGTTTAGCTTAGCAATCAAATTTTTTTCCCTAGTGTATTTGAAATTTCTGTAATTGAAGTGTATTTGAAATTTCTGTAATTGAACTGTATGGATTTGCTTTCTCCCCCCTCCCCACCCCTCCCCTCCTTACTGGCAAACACAGCAAGGTTTTGAACACTTAGTGATTACTTTCAAGTAAAACTGCTAGAATATAACTACAGTAGCATTGCATTGCCAAGACATTACTTGTTGTGACAGTAACATTTATGATATTTTTTGGTGATTGTATGTATGATATTTTTTTGGTGATTGTATGTTATGCTCCACAGTTATGTATATTGCTGTAACAGCACAAACATACTGAATAAACAGAGTAGTTGATAAAAAGGTAGAGTCCAAAATAAAGTTAAATCTTCTTTAATTCTACCTTTTGTTAAAAAAAAAAAGCATTATAATGCATATTTATGTTCTTTTACATTCACAATGATTAAATCAACAAGTTCATTCAAAATCATAATGATGAAATACTTAACATGTTATTGGCAATGCTTAAATCACACCCTGTCGACAAAATAATGTGTTGCAGAGGATGTACCTTTTGTTTACAAAGAACATGCAATACATTTTTGCTTACAAAGAACAACAGATACTAAAATTAAATTATAAGGAATGGACAGAGAGCAGTAACCACACACCCCCCACACACACACCCACACCACACACACACACACACACACACACACACACACACACACACACACATCATATCACACAATGATGAAGAAACAGACAGGGAAATTTACATAAAAGCATGCACTCATAGTTAAGATAAGTGGTCCTATGCCATTTTTTTTTTTTTTTAGTAATTTCACATACACACACACACACACACACACACACACACACACACACACACACACACACACACACATATTGCACATGATGAAGAAACAGGGAAATTTACATGAAAGCATGCACTCATAGTTCAATTAAGTGGTCCAGTTCCATGCCATGCTTTTAATGTATTTTTTTTTTTTGTTTTTCAGTAATTACACACACACACACACACACACACACACACACACACACACACACACACACACACACATGATATCGCACAATGATGAAACAGACAGGGAAATATACATAAAAGCATGCAGTCACAGTTCAGTTAAGTGATCCTGTGCCATGCTTTAATGTTTTTTTCTTTCTTTCTTTTTTTTTTTTTTTCTTTAACTGAAAAAATGCATCCACATTTTTTTATATAATTTGTTTAACCTTTGCCAGAGCTTGTGGGTGAAAAATTACCCAGACTGTCATTTAAATCTTCAAAACTAACTCAGTTTTCATAATATGTAATGTAAGTTTTTTATGACTTTGTTCATTATGTATTTGTGCTTGCCCCCATTAATATTGTGGTGTTTTGGTGGTAAATAAAGGAGTAAGTAATAAAAGCTTATAATCCTCGTCAGATACTGTGGGTGGGTGTCACCCATACCAATCAAAGAAGCATTCTCACATGCCAGAGCTTGTGGGTGGCTGGTCACCCATAACCTTCATATAGGCCACAGCCTTTACCTAACATGCCAGGGTTCGTGGGTGGCTGGTCACCCAAAACCTTTATATAGGCCACAGTCTTTACCACACATGCCAGTGTTCACTATTGGCTGTGTTGTAAGTTGGAGAACCACCAGACCAGGATAAAGTGGATGATGAGTGTGAGCTGTGTCTGTCTCCACTTCAACTTTTTCTGAGGCAGAGCAGTTGGGCTTGGGGAGATGATGAGTGATGGTGACCGAGGAAGAGATGGAGACATAAGAAGTTATCACCCATTTTTGAGGATGCAATCATGCTGCATTAATGATGAAATCAATGAACATGCCACTGACTGCCTTCTGGAAGACTTGTCTTTACCAAAATTGGCCAGAACGTAGTTTTTTCTATGATGATTTGGCAGTGTGTCACAGATCCACTCTCCTGAGAAAGTAGACAATTTTCTGAAGAAATTTTGCTCTTGCAAACAAAACACTTGTGTGGCCAATCAAGACAGACACAGATTTAGTGCAAAGCATATTTTTTGTTTGCCAGTGACTTCAACATAGTCTCCAAAACAACCACTGGCCATGCCTGGTCTGTTCCAATTAACAATGAACTGTGCCTGAAGTATGCTGCATACAAAAAGAACAATGTATGTAGTCAACCCTATCTGCCCGTCTGCAAGAGTGTACTTCCCCCACCCTTATCGTAAAGTGACCTTTTGTTTGGTGGATGCCAGCACTTGTCAGAAACAGCAAAAATAACATTATTTTATAAATAACAATACAGACAACATCATACCAAATTTTTGTTGAAATCTGTCAGTAAGTTTTGAAAAAACTGTCGGTTTTAATTTGGACATCATCATCATTCCGCCCCTGCTGGCCACTATTCTAGTACAGGAAATAAAATGTTAGGTACAAAATAACAAAAATCTACACTTTGATTCACAGGAAATACTGTATAGAAACTGTATGCAAAATTTGGAAACAGTTCATGAAGTAGTTTAGAAGTTATAGCAATTTTAAGTGTGGCGGGCGATTCTACCCTTTTTTTTTTTTTTTTTTTTTTTCCGCCGTCCAAATTGCAATATCCTGTTTTTAGCACAGAAGTTTTCACAAATGTTTTATAGCAGATACCTCAGAAAAAAATGACTTTGCTTAGTACAACTTAGAGAGTTTGTCCAAACCACTGAAACTCTGAAATGGCTATTCTTACTGTGCTGCAGTGCTTCAAAGTAGCCACATCATGCAAATTCGAAAAGTCGCTGAATTGCAATTTGTTACAAGTTTAACACTTTATCACACAAAAGCCATGCAAAACTGAACCCCCTGAACTTACTTGATCAAAGAGTGTAAGTTGTATAGATTGAGAACACCAATTTATAACCAGATGTATCAATCATGTATGATACTATTGGCTTTCAAACTTGGAAGATATCTCATTCAGACAGATAGATAGACAGACAGACAGAATAGACAGACAGACAGAGATTGATAGATAGACAGACAGATAGATAGATAAGATAGATAGACAGACAGAATAGACAGACAGACAGACAGACAGACAGACAGACAGACAGACAGACAGACAGACAGACAGATAGATAGATAGATAGGTAGATACGTAGGTAGATAGATAGATTGATAGGTAGCTAGGTAGGTAGGCAAGTAGGTAGATGGGTGGGTGGGTGGGTGGGTGGGTAGGTAGGTAGGTAGGTAGGTAGACATCAGACAGACTGACAGATAGACAGACAGACAGACAGACAGATAGATAGATAGATAGATAGACAGACAGAATGGGAGAGAGAGAGAGACAGACAGACAGAGAGAGAGAGAGGGAGAGAGAGAGGAGAGAGAGACAGACAGAGACAGAGAGATAGAGACAGAGAGACAGAGAGAGACAGAGAGATTATCATACATTATGACAAGAAATAACTGTAAAAGAGTTTCCAGAACACAGACAGGAGAATGGTCCACATAGGAGAAAAAGCAATAAACAACAGTAAAGAAAGACAGGAACAGAGAACTGGCAGAGTCAGATAAAGTCATAGAAAAGAGGAGTTTCCCAGCACAGAACTCTAACCACACAGGGAAGTTATTTATACTGACAGAGTCGCCGGCATCCCGAAGTCCATAGATACGGGAGAGAGAGAGAGAGAGAGAGAGAGAGAGAGAGAGAGAGAGAGAGAGAGAGAGAGAGAGAGAGAGAGTCTTATAGATAGACAGATAGAAATAGAGATAAACAGATGGGTAGATTGATAGAATGGGAGGGAGAGAGAGAGAGAGAGAGAGAGAGAGAGAAGAGAGAGAGAGAGAGAGAGAGAGAGAGAGAGAGAGAGAGAGAGTGACGGACTGATTTTCACACACACACACACACACACACACACACACACACACACACACACACACATAAACACACACGCACGCACGCGCAAAACGCGCGCGCGCATGCATGCGCACGCGCGCGCACTGATCATACATACATACATACGTAAGCAGGCAGGCAAACGTACACACACACACACACACACACACACACACACACACACACACACACACACACACACACTCACACACACACACACAAATGCATGCACTAATAAGGTCAGACAGGCCACACAGACGCGCAGGTCGCGAGATACGGCAGCCCGCCGGTCAATAACCTGCAACATCAACCCGGAGAGAATGTCCATTTCAAACCCACGCCTTCCACGCCACCGACCAACACCACTTCCCCAACCCCTGTTCTTTTTTTTTTTTTTTTTTATCTTTTCCTCCATACCAATTCCATTACAATGGTCCATCCCTGCAGAACACACAGAAATCCTGACAATGATCGTCTCCATTGTCCGAGCCCATGCTGTGTCACACAAACCCAACACTGCCGCTACCTCTGAAAGACAAATGCCAGAATGCTTTCGTCGCCTACACTGTTCCCACCGCAGAGGGCGCTCTGGGGTTGCTCTTGGTCCCCCCCTAATCAGATTTAACCCTCCGGAGTTGTTTCACCTAAAGTTTCTGGATTGCCCTTTGATGTCAGGCACTTACAGGGCCCAATGAGTGTGTGTGTGTGTGTGTGTGTGTGTGTGGTGTGTGTGCGCGCGAGTGTGTGTGTGTGCGGGAGGGGGGGTGGTGAGTGAGTGAGTGAGTGAGTGAGTGAGTGAGTGTGTGAGTGTGTGTGTGTGTGTGTGTGTGTGTGTGTGTGTGTGTGTGTGTGTGTGTGTGTGTGTGTGTGTGTGTGTGTGTGTGTGTGTGTGTGTGTGTGTGTGTGTGTTACATTCATGTTTTTTTTTTTCAGAAATTAAGCGTGATCTAGAATGATTCAGTCTACCAATGCGTGACCGTCTATAATCTCTTTGCACAAGTTTATGATTTCATACAAGTAGAATGGTTCACATGTTTGATTACGGATATTAGATACATAAACATGTATATGCACATAGGTAAATTCAACAACAAAAAAATTAGACACAACA
>JADBJO010000161.1:725000-730000 GCA_016801955.1 Conus betulinus
CAAATTGGAACACACCAGTATGACAGAATTTTGAAGAAACTGATGACAAGACAGAAGCCTGACGAAACCAACAACAGGATAGAAGTTGGAATGAACCAAAGACAAGATGGAAGTTTGAAAGAACCGATGGTAAGACAGATGCTGACACGAATCGTTGACAAGACACAAGTTTGAATGGACCAGTGGTAAGACAGAAATTTCAATGAACCAAATAACAAGATAGAAGTCCGAACAAATCGATGACAAGACAATAATTTGACTGAAGTCGAGACAAGACAAGTTTAAAGAACTTATGACAAGACAGAACCTTCGATTTTTTCATTGGCTCTTTCAGTTTGTTTGTTTGTTTGTTTTTCCTATTTAGTATCACTATCCAACCTTCGCTGTCATTCAGCACAGATTTCCATTCCTCTTAAATCGACTGGTATTTCCACCCAAGTGGTGTTAAATGAAAACTATAACGTATTTGGAACGTGTTTCCAAGACGCTGCCAGCAGTTTTATAGCTTTTTCCCTGTGTGTTTAAAACTTACATATGATGAGAGTATCAGTGTGTGTGTGCGTGCGCGTGTAAGTGCGAACGCATGGGCATGTGTGTGTGTGTGTGTGTGTGTGTGTGTGTGAGAGAGAGAGAGAGAGAGAGAGAGAGAGAGAGAGAGAGAGAGAGAGAGAGAGAGAGAGAGAGAGACGTGCCCGTGCACGTGCCCGTGCAGAGTGAGAGACAGACAGACACAGACAGACTGACAGACAGACAGACGGACGGACACAGACACAGATGATGAAGGGATGACACAGAACACCGACAAGATATGGTAGGCACATATACCACCCGACATACGAAAATGACATTGCTTACACATGGACATTTGCACAGTTATGTATTTTCCACACAGCTTGAACATCACCCCGACTATGGGCAAAACTCAGCAGATTCAATGATAACAGACATTTCCCAACAGTAACGGTTGTTGAAGCGTGTGGTTAAGCGAGCGCCACGTGCGTTTTTGCCCCTGCTGGGGATGCAACACTCACCTGTAGTTGCATTGATATTCCATACTCCGTTTTGTTGGCAAGGTGGAAAGCAAAAAGAAAGAGGGGGTGATGGGGAGGGGGAGGGGGGAGAGATGCACGTAGCTGTTTTCCTGTTCGCATGAGCCGCTGGAGCACAACTGCAGGTGACCCAGTGTGGGTCGAATCTGCATTTGGCGCATGTGCACCACGTGCTTCAACAGCTGTTGATGTAAAACGCAAGTCATTGATGAAACTGTTGAGTTTTGCTGTTTGATAATCAGATGCCAATCCTGTTGACAATCCTGTTGAGGAAAATACACATGATTGTGCGATCAGTAATGCTACATGTTTTGTGCAGTATAAAATATTATCTGTGTCACTTAAGTTTGTACCGACTTTAGACTTCCTGTGTGGATATTGATGCACGACTGTGCGCATTAGCACGTTTTGCTGTGTGTGTGTGTGTGTGTGTGTGTGTGTGTGTGTGTGTGTGTGTGTGTGTGTGTGTGTGTGTGTGTGTTCGTTCGTTCTTTAATTTAACGTCTATCCACTTAACAGTGATCTTAGACAGTATGTAAGTGTGTGTGTATGTGGTGTTTTGGGGTGTATGCATGCGAATGGTTGGTGTTGAATTAGGGCGTACGTAGGTATGTATAATGCAATTAGGCCTAGATAAAACAAATAATAATTTAAAAAAAAACAAACAAACAAAAAACCCATCCCTCCCCCCCCCCAAAAAAAAAAAAAAAACCCTCCAACATAACTGAATTCAAAACTTCAAAAGAAACACTAAATAAGCACTACCACCAAGATGGGGAAATAACATAGACGTTAAAGTAAATGTCCAATTGGGCTCTTAATCAGTCCTTGAACAACTTCCAAAATATTTGATTCGTTGGAGATGACGTCTTCAAAAGCTGATATCGACGGTTCAGTGTTCAACAACCAAGCAGGTAAGTAGGGTTTCATTCTATCGCACAAAAAAAGTAGATGGAACGGAGTGATTTGCTGGCCACAAATACAAGTCACGTGTTTACAGAATTTGGTTTAAAGGCATCAAGCCTCAATCTAAAAATCAAACTTTTAAAAAATCCGCTCTTGGTAGAGATTCTTGATACCTGTTTTACTGTCTGATATCTTGTTAAATAATATCCCCTTTTTGTTTCTGGTGCCTTTTCGTTTATTTGAAATAGAGTTCCAGGATATGTCTTTTAAAAGACTATAACTCTCATGTAAGGATAAAGGAATGCATACCTTTGTTAAATCAGTCTCAGTGATAGCAGCTTTTTTGGCTAATTGGTCTACCCTTTCATTCGCAGATAATCCACAGTGTGATGGAAACCCAACAAAAATCGACGTAGGAACCACGTAAATGCAAAAAATGAATTAAGTGGTAGCCTTCTAATATGAGTTTCTGCTCTCACACTTGTATTTGAAAATTTTAGAGCTTGCAGGACTGATTTTGAATCAACGCAAAGTAGTATTTGAAATGCAGGAAACTGAAAATCAGAAGAAAATTTAATGCCATAATAATGGGCAACAAGTTCCGCAGTAAATATGGAAATATTCTACCAAGGTGGTAACCTTTCTATTTTTTAAGGATGGGAATTATGAATGCTGAACCAGACAAATGATTGTCTAGTACAGAACCATCTGTATAAATTTTAAGATGATTTATATAAGTTTCATTTATATGTGACTTAACATACGTTGGCAGCAAGGGTCCATCACTTTTTTTAAAACTTGTATGGTCTATGTCATAATTTGCTCTACTAAGTTCCCATTCCGGGATAGTGCTAAAAGACACCCGAGGAGCTACGTTTTCAGGTGCAGTGCCTGCTTTTGTAAATAAGTCAGATGTGTATGAGGCTATCGATTTTAGTGAATCGATTTTTTTTGTGCCCGTTTAGGAAAATTTATTTCTGATTTTAATTCAGTTTCACTGGTACTAAGATTTTGTAGTGTATGACTTCTTAAAATATATTTTGCACATGCAAGTTTCATATTTTCTTCAAAAAGGCAATATTCCAATCTCCATATAAGTTCTTAAAGTTGATGCATGAACCGGGACGCCAAGAGCTATCTTGTAAGCTTTACTATCAATACTCTGCAACTTTTTAATTAAACATTTTGGGGCTGAAAAAAATGTCTCTTGGGCATAGGATAATTTTGATCGTACACAAGCAGTAGCTAAATGTGTTAATACTTTACTGTCTTTACTCCATGACTGTTGACTCACCATTTTCAAAAAAATTAAAGTTTTCTTAGCTTTTGTTAGAATAGTTTGTATGTGATAATTCCAGCTCAGTTTAGAAGTTAAATTTACTCCTAAAAATTTTACGACTTTTTTATATTCAAGGCACAGTCCATCTATTTGAAATGAAGGCAGAGGATTAGGATCATAACCAGTATTGAACAGAACCATATGCGATTTTTTCAACTGAAAGGGCCAGTCCATTTTCAGTCATGTACCTACTATTTTTATCTAGTTCATTTTGATATATCTTTTTGATATAGTTGATTGATCTAACTGGTGTGTGACGTTTTAAAGTAACTTTCATCCATATACAGATATCATCCGCATATTGCACTAGTTCAACATTTTTTGATAATGATTTAGGAAGATCATGGATCAAAATATTGAACAGGATAGGAGCTATCACAGCACCTTGCGGGATTCCCATCTGGATATGTCTTTCATTAGAATATACATTTCCTACCTTCGTCTGTATTGTTCTATCACTGAAAAAAGGTTTTTTAAGTAATTGTACATACACCCCGAGAGACCTATTAACTTCAATTTGTTCAGAAGTTTTGAGTGCCAGACTTGGTCATATGCCTTTTCTAATATCAAAAAACGTGGCAAGTACATTTTCCTACGTGCGAATTGATGTTTTACCTGTGTTGTAATTTTTACAAGATGGTCAACTGTAGATCTACCCTTTCTAAAGCCAGCCTGTTGTATTGGTATTATACAATTTTTTTCACAATAATGTTCAAGTCTTTTTAGAATAATCTTTTCCATAAGTTTTCCCACGTGTGAAGTGAGAGCAATTGGCCTGTAGTTGTTCTTATCTGATTTTGACTTGCCCTCTTTAGGGATAGGGGTTACAATCGATTTTTTCCACAAAGATGGTTGAAGCCCTTCAGACCAACATTTCTGAAAAAATAACTTCAGAAACATTGTGAAATTAACTGGCAAATGCTTTATCATTTCATTGGAAATCGCATCTGGTCCCACTGATTTTCTTTTCGAACCAATAGAGAAAATTGCATCCTTTACTTCTTGAAATGTAAGGGGAGCGTTTGTGTAGTGACTGTTAATGGGACTTTTTTTCATGCGTTTCCTTATCCTCCATTTTCTCTCTGAATATCTTTTGTTTTTCTGTCAGGAGGCCCTGTTGCTATTTTTTGGGTGTGTGTGTGCGTGGGTGTGCGGGCGCGAGCGCACGCGCGTGCGTGCGTGCGTGCGTGCATGTGTGTGTGTATGCGTGTGTGTGTTTGCGTGTGTGTGTGTGTTTGTCATGTGTATACGATGTGTGTACGTGTCTCTGTGTGGTTTGTGTGTCTGTCTGTCTCTTTATGTACGTCTCTATCTGTGTGTGTGTGTGTGTGTGTGTGTGTGTGTGTGTGTGTGTGTGTGTGTGTGTGTGTGTGTGTGTCTGTGTGTGTCTGTGCGTGTGTGTGCGTGTGTATGTGTGTGTGTTCTATCAGCATAATCTGTTACTCTCTCTCTCTCTCTCTCTCTCTCTCTCCTCTCTCTCTCTCTCTCTCTCTCTCTCTCTCTCTCTCTCTCTCTCTCTCTCTCTGGTGTGTGTGTGTGTGTGTGTGTGTGTGTGTGTGTGTGTGTGTGTGTGTGTCTGTGTCTGTGTGTGTGTGTGTGTGTCTGTCTGTGGAAGAGTGTGTGTGTGTGTGTGTGTGTGTGTGTGTGTGTGTGTGTGTGTGTGTGTGTGTGTGTGTGTGTGTGATCTGGCCGTTGTGAGAGAGAGA